>JAHIAM010005602.1:0-29640 GCA_021605205.1 Aegilops longissima | reverse complement strand
TCGAGGCCATTTCTGTACATGCTAGGCTCGCTGTTAACCCTAAGTGTTTTATGTGTAAATCTGTCTTACACCTGCTGTATGTGAACATAAGAATCCATCACACCCGATCATCACGGGTTCTTAGAAGCTTACAAACTTTAGCAACGGTGCACAGCTAGGGGGAACACTTTGAAATTGTTTAGTAAGGATCATCTTATTTACTACCGCCCTTCTAAGTAAACAAGATGCACAAACATAATAAACATCACATGCAATTATATAGTAGTGACATGATATGGCCAATATCATATAGCTCCATTGATCTTCATCTTCGGGCTCCATGATCATCTTGTCACCGCATGACACCATGATCTCCATCATCATGATCTCCATCATCGTGTCTTCATGAAGTTGTCACCAACGACTACTTCTACTTCTATGGCTAACGCTTAGCAATAAAGCAAAGTAAGTTACATGGCTCTTCAATGACACGCAGGTCATACAAAAATAAAGACAACTCCTATGGTTCTGCCGTTGTCATACTCATCGACATGCAAGTCGTGATTCCTATTACAAGAACATGATCTCATACATCACAATATGTCATTCATCATTCATCACAACTTGGCCATATCACATCACATGTCAATTGCTGCAAAACAAGTTAGACGCCCTCAATTGTTGTTGCATCTTTTACGTGGCTGCAATTGGGTTCTAGCAAGAACGCTTACCTACGAATAACCACAACGTGATTTTGTCAACTTCTATTTACCCTTCATAAGGACCCTTTCATCGAATCCGCCCAACTAAAGTGGAGAGACAGACACCCGCCAGCCACCTTATGCAACTAGTGCATGTTAGTCGGTGGAACCGTCTCATGAAGTGCACGTAAGGTTGGTCCGGCCGCTTCATCCCACAACACCGCGGGAAGCAAGATAAGACTAGTAGCGCAAGCAGGTTGACAAGATTCGCCCACAACCAAATTGTGTTCTACTCGCGGCAATAGAGAACCACGATAGACCCAGCTCATGATGCCATCACAGAACGCAGTAAAATTAAATTTTTTTCCACGGTTTCACCAAGATCCATCTATGAGTTCATCTAAGCAACGAGTCAAGGGAGCGAGTTTGCATCTACATACCACTTGTGATGATCGCGTGGAAGCTTTCAGACGGGATGGTGATGATGTGAGTCGTGCTCGGATCACCGATGACCAAGTGCCAAGCGGACAGCACCTCCGCTGCTCAACACACGTGGACGGTGCACGGACGACGTCTCCTCCGCCTTGATCCAGCAAGGAGGAAGGAGAGGTTGAGGAAGATGGCTCCAAACAGCAGCACGACGCAGTGATGATGATGGAGTATGCTTCTCCCAAGCAGGGCTTCAGCGCACGCGGAAGGAGGAGAGGTGTTGGGGAGGGAGGGCTGCGCCTTCAAGTTGTGTATGCAGCCCTCCCTCACCCTCTATTTATAGGGGAAGGGAGGAGGGATGGCCCCTCTAGATGCATCTAGAGGCGGGGCGGTGGCTGATGAGGGGGCTCCTCTGCCAAGGCAAGCGCCCCTTAGGTTCCCCCTCAACCCTAGGCGCATGGGCCCAAGGAGGGGTTCGCCCAGCCCACCAGGGGCTGGCTGCCTCCCACGCATCCCAAGTGCCCTCGGAGGGGTGGCCCCTCCTGGTCCTCCGAACCTTCCGGTGGCCACTCCACTAACACCGATATGACCCGAAGCGCTTCCGTGTCCGCTTGACAACTTCCCATATATAAATCTTTACCTCCGGACCTTCCGAACTCCTCGACGTCCGGGATCTCATCCGGACTCCGAACAACATTCCGAGAATCACATACAAGTCTTCCTAATAACCCTAGTGTCACCGAACCTTATGTGTATAGATTCTACGGGTTCGGGAGACATCTTGCATATGACCGAGACGCTCTCAGTCAATAACCAACAATGGGATCTGGATACCCATGTTGGCTCTACATGCTCTCTCGATGATGTCATCGGATGAACCCACGATGTCGAGGATTCAAAGCAACCCCAGATTCTATTCCCTTTGTCGGACGCAGATATTACTTCGCCCGAGACTTCGATCATCGGTATCCCAATATACTCGCCCAGTCTCATTACCGGCAAGTCACTTTACTGCATCAGAATGCATGAGTCCCTTGACTGCATAATTTGATCACTTTGAGCTCATTATGATGATGCACTACCGAAAGGGCCCATGATACCTCTCCGTCATAACGGAGTGACAAATCCATCTGCCTCGATCCGTGTCAACCCAATGCACACTTTCGAAGATACCTTGAGTGCACCTTTATAGTCACCCAGCATGCACGTTGTGACGCTTGGTACACCCAAAGCACTCCTACGGTGATCCAGGGAGTTACTGCGATCTCATGGTCTAAGGAAGAGATACTTGACATTGGAAAAGCTCTAGCAAAGACGAACTACGACGCATCTTGTGCTATGCTTAGGATTGGGTCTTGTCCATCACGCCATTCTCCCTAATGACGTGATCCCATGTGTCAATGACATCCTCATGTCCATAGTCGAGAAACCATGACTATCTCACAACAAAAGCTTAGTCAACTAGAGGCTCACTAGGGACGTATTGTGGTCTATGTATTCACACGCAGTATCACGATTTCCGGATGATACAAGTATAGCATGAATAAAAAGACAATTATCATGAACAAGGAAATATAATAATAATGCTTTTATTATTGCCTCTAGGGCATATTTCCAACACCGCTCCCATGTGGATGGCTTTACAGGTCTTATTTACCCCACCCCCTGGGTAAGGTTAAGTCTAGCCTCGACATTTGGTCGGGTGCGCACTGGTCTCTGATGCGCTAACGCCGCTTAGTGGCCCCTTCACCGAGGATGAGGTTCTCCTGTGCTATTAAAGGATGAACCCCGCCTCGGCCCGGGTTGATGGCCGCCGAACGCGTTTTTAAGACGCTACGCGCACCATCGCCGCGAGGTCATGGCACCGCTTGAGGAATTCTTCTCGGCACTATGGATCTTGGGCGCCTTTAACTATGGCATCGTGACCCTCATCCCCAAGGTCCCGGCGCCTCCGACATCCGCCAATTTCGGCCAATCCATCGTGATCAATGTGATTTTCCGGATCTTGGCCAAAGGGCACGCATAATAGGGTGACCACTGCTCATGGATGTTATTACCCATCCGAATCAATCCGCGCTTCATTCAAGGACGATTTATTCTTGATGGGGTTACTGTATTCCGTGAAGTCCTTCATGAGGTCCGCAGAGGGGCAACCATCGGCGGTGTTTCAAGCTTGACTTTCATAAGGCCTACGACACCTGTTCATCGCCCTTGTTGCGGGAAGTGTTGTCGCAAGGGCTTCGACGATCGCGGGGTGACTAGGGTCATGCAACTTGTCTCCTATGGCGGATCGGCTGTGAACATCAACAGGGACATTGGGCCCTACTTCCCTCACCCTCTGTGGGGTCTAAATGCAGTGATCCTTTCTCCCCCTTTTTTGTTCAACATGGTGGTGGATGCCCAAGGCCCATCCTGGTAAGGCCAAAGATGCTGGCCATATTCATGGCATCGCCCCTCACCTCGCCGGGAGGGGGAGGGCTCCCTCCTCCAATATGCAGACGATACCATTATTATGGTGTAGGGCTCCGCCCATGACATCGCTAACCTCAAGTTCCTCCTTTCGTTGCTTCCTTGAGTATGTCGGGCCTAACCATTAACTTTGATAAGAGCGAAGCGATGGTGCTCGGTTCCCCCGAGGAAGCACAGTCCATAGCGGACCGCCTTAATTGTAGGTTGGGTTCTTTCCCACGACATACTTGGGGATCCCCATCAATGACTCAAGGCTCACCCGTGGCGGACCTCCTCTACCTGGTGACCCGCATGCAACATCGTGTTGAACCCTCGGAAAGAGGCGTTGGCGTCAAAGGCTGCTCGGGTGATCCTAATCAACTCTTCGCCGCTAGCCTTCTATGGTTCCTCATGAGCTTCTATAGCCTCCATGAGACCATCCATCGAGGAGATGCCAAGTACCAATCCAGATTCTTCTTGGTGGCGAGGGGATAGCAGTAGTACCATATGGTTAGCCGGCCTGATATCTCGCAAACCCAAGGACTGTGGAGGTCTTGGGATCCCGCCCTCCGCCCAGATGAACATAGCCCTCCTAACTCCGCTGGCTCAAGCATTGCCAATGGCGACGGAGGTCTCACGGCTCACCATCATCCGGAGCAAATACCTTCCGTGGACAGCCCCTTGCCTTCAGTCGGCTTCGGCCCCGATGCCTGGGCAAGCCCGTGCCGTCTACTGCCTTCGGCTTCAGTATTGGCACCTCCATAGCGGTTGCTACCGGCTCTTCGACCCTGTTCTGGCTTGACCGATGGCTTGGGGACTCCCCCTTGGCCGCATGATTCCCTGCGCTCTTCACAATTGCAGTTGACTGTAGTATTTCTGCGAGGCGGCCCTTATTGACTTAGGGTGCCTCGCTTCCCGACGCCCTTCGCCCTCCAAGTGGATGCCCGACACACTTATGCATGACATCGCCATCCTCACTATGGATGGAGTTGGCTCCCGGATATAACGCCTTGGCGGCCGGAGCCTTACGGCTGCTTTTCCACCAAATCCTCTACGCGCCATCGCCTCGACGCCCACCAACCCTTCTAGTTTGATCTCGATATCCGCACGCCCTTGAAGATCCGGATCTTCTTTTGGCAATGGATTTGCGTGCCGCCCCAATCGCATGGAGGTCCGTAAGCATAATGGACCTGGGAACGGGATGTGCCCTTGTGCGACACGGTGGAGGATGCTAACCACATCTTCTTCAGGTGTCCCACGGCCCGCCTCCTCGGTCCCGCTCCCGAGACAGTTGAGGGGTCAGTGGTGTAACACCAACTTCCTCGACACTGCTTGTCAAATCTATGCTTCCCCCAAGCTGCGCTTATCTCAGATGGCTCTGCGTTGGGGTCCTCGCCTGGACGCTTTGGACCGTCCGCAATAAGCTTTCATTCAGAAGGTCCCTCTTCGACGTGCTACTGACGCCATTTTTAAAATGTGTGGTTACTTGCAGCTCTGGTGGCCGCTTAGCCGCCCCCAGGACCGAGACGTCATCAACAACCTCATCGCCGACCTTCGGTCGATGGCCTTTAGCTTGGCGCCTCGCCTCCCCGCCACCTCGTGAGCCGGACTAGATGTTATGCAAAGACCCTATTTGTGCGTGGTTTTTCTGCTTTTCGTGGCTTGTTGAGTTGTGCCCTCAGCATTAACCCTATGACTTCTTGCCGTGGTCAGACTTGTGTGTGTGTGTGTGTGTGTTGTGGTCGAACTATGTTTGGATGTTGGGCTTTATCTATAAAGTGGGGCGAAAGCCTTTTTCGGTGAAGAAGCAGGAAGGCAAGGCTATTGCCTCGACAACGATTTCGATCGCTGATCTTGAGAAGTTGGTATGGAATACGAGATTCTGCTGATTTTTCTCAGCTATGTTTTGTTGATTTTGCTTTCACATTTCTTTGTGAAAGAATATGTCGTTGTCTAATATATTTGTGAAACAAAATTTAGTTGCTAATACTAGACTGGGTGGTTTAAGAAATTATGAGCATTAATCAAGAGCGTGTTACATAGAGGTGTCATGGTAGAATCGGATCCCTGTACTGTATGTGGTCTCAAAGTTGTAGGTGGAAGGAGGGATGGCGGAGGAAGGCGTGGTCGCCGATGTCGGGCGCCATCATTGCGTTAACACGACGCAGAGAGAGCAGCATGGCGGTTAGGTTAGGTCTCCTGCTCCCTAAGGAAGCCGAGCAAATATGATTGCTTCTTGCTTAATTCCAAAACGGGTCCTCATACGAAGTTTATAGAATCCTCCTAATAATAAGATAATTGGGCTAAGCCCCAATAATCTATAAGATAAATCGGGCTAAAACTAATCGGGCTAAGCCCCTAATATGCCGGTCATAACATGTCACCACTGCATCTATTTATGCATGGGGTAAAATTTGCACGCATTCTTTAAGGAGATTAGTTTAATTACATACATGTTGTGCTTTGAGAATAATTTTCTCTTTTTCTCATCAATGGCGGGAATACTGATTTCCCTTTATTGTCCACTCATCATTTTTGTTTTCAGGATTGTTATCTTGTTCATGTTCTGGATGAGGAGATTAGTTTAGATACATACATGTTCTGCTTTGAGACTATACCTCTTTTTACCATCAGCTGGGCTGGAGTAATCTAATAACTGATTTTCCTTTATTGTCTGTTCATCTGGTTTCAGCGTTGTCATGTTGTTTATGTTCTGAATGAGCTGCTAGGGAGCACGATCATGATCTTTGTGTGGATCTGTGAGTCAACAAGACTCCTCTCTCAGTTGCCAGATGAGTTAGGTTTACTTTCTTAACTTTGCTATGAGTCAGACAAAAAATATTTGATTTTCCCATTCAATTAAGCAAAATCCGTTGAGGAGATTTAAGTGGGTTCTGTTTTAGACATGTTTTTCCTTTAAATATAAATAATACTTCTCACCTCAAAAATTAAATTCTCTTTCTTTATCGTGACAAAACACTAGGTGCTTTAAACAAATTCAAATCGAAGGTTCCAAGATCCTTATTTGCAACCGACATGGCGAGCCATGGTCTTGACATTCAAGGATTTGAGGTGGTTATCAATTATGATATTCCTGTTGAATTCTAAGGTTTTCAACCTTATCTATTTTAGTGCCTGCACCGATTAATGTATGTTGCTTTTATTGTTGAGAATATCATGCTTTTTTAGTTTGATATGTTTCAAATGGTCATACTTTCTCGGTCTAATTTTGTTTACTTATCTACATTCATTGTCCCGATCGCAAGTCGCTCTTTTGTTGTTACGCACAATTCTGATTGTTGTTACTTAAACCAAGTAGATTGATTGATTAGCTAGGTCATCCGTTAATTATTAGCGTAGCTATTTGTCTACATCAAGTACCATTATTATCATGCCGACAATGTAGTATTTCTTATTGTTGTGCATCTACATGCCTTTATTTTCCCTGATTTTTTTGAATTAATGTCGTGTATATCAATGTTCAAATACATCGGTATTTACCAAAAAGGCTTTCACACCGCTTTTATAAAAAAGCAACCACTAAGCACAACGCTCACAAGGTACCACTCAAACACGAACACACCCAACGCCGCATCGCCTGCAGGTCCACCATGGCGCGACAAAACACAACACACACAGCAACAGGTTCAGCTGTGGGCACAACACAACAAGCCCAACAAAACACCCAGTGGACGCATACGGATAACAAGCAGCGGTGGCGACGGCGATTTAATACGCAGAGCTAATCTCGCTCGATGGTGGCGGAGGGAGCCAGGAGCGATCGGAGAGCCATCGCGGCCAAGCCGAGTGATGATGGAGGTGATGGCGCTCTCTCCCCCGGGCGGCTAAGCGGCCGCCAAAGCTGCAAGTAACTGCACTATTTGAACATAGCGCGTCGAGTACGCACGAAGAGGGATACGTGAATCACAAGTTTATTCCTAACAGTCCACGAGCGTCCGTGCAAGGACCCTGATGATCAACCACCTAATGCGGCGTAATGCGGGGAATCGCTTGGAGTTCGGGCAAAGAGAGCAGGAAGTTGGTATGATCCCGCTTCCACCCACAATCTCGCCGAAACAGCTCCAAAGGAACTAGCAGACACCTGCAGTGAAGAAGATATGGTTCGATCTCCTCTTGAGCCCACAGGTGGGCAGCCCATCCCTGTGGCCATTATGCTTCGTAACCTCAACGCCAGATGGTAGGCGCCATGAATCCTTGCCACAAGAATATCTTAATCATCAATGGGAGGTGAATCTCCCAAATAGATGAGAGCGCCTCATGACCGGGTGAGGCGATGGCTAGATAGAGAGATTTGGTGGAGAATTGACAGGACGGTTCAAAGGCGCCATCTGGCGTGATCAACGTCGGGCGTGAGATCCGGCCATGGAGAGCCACACAGTCAAGCAATTCCTGCTGGTCCACATTCTCCGTGAGGACCAAAGGCCTTCGAGCGTGAGGCGCCTAAGGTCAAGAAAGGGCGTTTGCACGGAGATCTGGGGGGCCACCGCGATGGAAGCAGGACCCGAAACGGGGCGCGTGAAGTGCGTCCCGATCCAGCGATCAAAAGTAAACAAGCGTGGCGGTGCGGACCCGATCTCAATCGAGGTCCCTATCCAGGAAGAGGTGGAGGGGCTGGATGAGGTTGCCGGCTGGATCCTCGGAGCGCGGCGGCAGGAAAAGTGGTTTGTCTGCGGAGGTACTTCTGCTTGAATAATGCGCAGCCACATGCCACCTTCGCCGTTGTTAATCCTCCGTGAGCCACCGAGTCAAAAGGGCAATATTCATGCGTTTGGAGGACATGATCCCAAAGGCCGCCACAGTGCGCGGGTTCTGAGATCTCGACCCGTGACCATGGTGGTATTTCGCTTATCACCCTCGTCGGCCCGATAAAATCGCCCACGAGCAGGGTTTACGGATCTCGGACCACGTGACCATGTGGTATTAGCGCAGCTATTTTTGATGGAATGTATTTCACATCAGGGAAAGTCAGGGGTTAGACTGATATAGCACTTCCAAATTTTTCCGATGGCGCTCGGGTGGTTTGTTGCGGTCAGTCCTTCCAGCTTGTCCTGAGCATCCCCTAGTCTTCTGCTCGAGGCAGCTTGTCCCGCCAATCTTGTGTACACGGCAAGTGTTGCCTTTGTAACCTATTTCATTCTCCCCTCTATCAATGAAATGATATGTAATTTACGTATTCGCAAAAAATCCTTCCAGCTTGGGTTAGTAATTTGTATTGTGTAGAGCAACAACACATGTTACTACAAAAAAAGACACATCCGTGACATTTTGGGCGAGCGAAAATCTTTTGTCATACTTATGACACTTTTATGATGATAATTGTGACAAAACCGGTATTATCATTAGATATGGTGGGGTCCTACTTACGTGACAAAAAAATGATGACAAAAAATGGGCTTTTCATCCTGGGTGGGCCGGAGACGCAGCTGCATGACATTCTTTGGGCCGTCCATGATGGAAAAAACCGTGGTCGAAGCGAGGGCGAGGAAAATATCAGTGTGTTCCGGGTTAGGGTGGGTGGTCGGGGCCGAGCGATGCACGTTTCTCTCGTACGCACATGCGTGGAGTGCGGCGTTGAGCTCTAATTGAACCCGGCGGTTGTGCTCTAAGCCCGAACCCGGCGATTGCCTTTGCGAACTACGCATTCATCGAACACGGCGATCGATCGATGGCTGCTAATTGAACGACGGCGATTCGCGCTATCGCTGCTGCTTGAAGCCAATCGATGCGCCTCACGAATGAATAGTGGCGTTCTTTGGGGGTTGGATGAGCAGTTCGGTGGGGGTGGGTGAACAGGACCCGTGGTGGTGTTGTATGTGGATGAGCAGGACCCCGTCGATCGGGCGGTTGGGGCTAGATGAAGCGAGGACCCGTGGAGGCGGGATGAAACAGACCACCCGTGGAGGGCGGGATGAGCAGTGAAGCGGTGAAGGGCTGGATGAGCATGTAACCCGTGGAGGGTGGTTGAACAGAGCCCGTGGAAGGCTGGTTGAGCGATGGCGGTGGAGTAGCACGCGATGGAGGCTGGATGAGCAGTGCCGTGGATGAGCGATTGCGGTGGAGGCTGGAGGAGGTCGACGATGGATGAGCGATGGCCGTGGAGGCTGGAGGGGGTCGACGGTGGAGATGAGCGGTATCCGTGGAGTCCGTTTTGCGATCGCCCACCCCTCCGATGAATAGGATCCCCGTTTCGACCGTAGTGCTCCAACACAAGTCCGTTTCCTCCGTTTTGCGGTACGCCACACCCCTCCCGATCAATAGGACCCCGTTTCGACCATAGGAGGTCCGTTTCCTCCGTTTTGCGGTACGCCAGACCCCTCCCAATAAATAGGATCCCGTTTTGAACGTGGCCGGTCGAACACAAGGCCGTTTCCTCCGTTCTGCGACGCCAGGGCCTCGTTCCATCGGCTGTTCCGTCCAAGCCCTCCCGATGAACACGGCGGCGCATTCCGTTCGACCCGGCCGGTTGGCTCCCCATGAACTGCACGACGGCGCTATTTCTCGTTCCGACCCAGCCATTTACGAGCCACGCCATACGTGCAGCGGTAGGTGTTGAGACCCGCGTGTATGTACGTGCGTGGTCGTATTTACTTTCTTGCACTCGGCTCTTTGTATGTACATGTATATACTCGTGCGGCGCCTCTACTACGACTTCGTCGCGCGCTTCTACGCCGACCGGTATGTACGCATACCGTTCGCGGCAGAATAACAACGCTACATACGCTTCGACCAGGTGGGTCCCGGCCGTCGGAACTTCCTTGCGTGCAAAGATGTGGTGGTGAGTCCCGGCGGTCGGGGCAAATCATTTTTGCCTGGCGCACTTCCTTGCGTGTGAAGATGTAGCTGGTGGTGTGCCCGGCTGATCGGGAAATGTTTTTCACGAAATCGGTGGCCCGTCCGATGAGTCCCATTGTCGGTGGAGGAATAATTATTTTGCTGCGGCGTAATAAGGAGGCACTTCCTTGCTGCGGCCGTGCACCCAGTGTCGGCCTCTCCACGTCACAGGTCCGTCCGATGTAAGCCGTTCCTTGACCATGTTGACCACGCGGCGTCGAGAGCACCAAGGCGGTGGGCGACAACGATGCCCTAGGAAGGGACGGCGAGCCGGGGAAAGACGCGGCGGTGGATGCCCATGTTAGGGAACGTAGTAATTTCAAAAAATTCCTCGCACACGCAAGATCATGGTGATGGCATAGCAGCGAGAGGGAGAGTATTGTCCACGTACCCTCGTGACCGTGGCGAGGCGTTATGACAGCGGTTGATATAGTCGTGCGTCTTCACGATCCGACCGATCCAAATATCGAGCGCATGGCACCTCCGAGTTCAGCACTGCGTTCAGCTCGATGGCGATCCCGGGCTCCGATCCGGCAAAGTGTCGGGGATGAGTTCCGTCGACCGACGGCGTGGTGGCGATGATGATGCTCCACCGTGCAGGGCTTCACCTAAGCTCATGACGATATGACCGAAGTGGAATATGGTGGAGGGGGCACCGCACGGCTAAGGAAGGATCCGTAGATCAACTTGTGTGTCATGGGGTGCCCCTGCCTGCGTATATAAAGGAGCAAGGGAGAGTGCGGCCGGCCCCAAAGTGCGCTGGAGGAGTCCTACTCCCACCGAGTAAGACTCCCCCTCTTGCCTTGTTGGAGAAGGAAGGGGGGAGGAAGAGGAAGAGCGCGCCCCTCTCTCCTTGTCCTATTCGGACTAGGGGGGGGGGGCCTGCCTGCTACGGCAGCCCTCCTCTTCTCCCTTATGGCCCACTAAGGCCCAACATCCCCGGAGGTTCCAGAACCCCGGTGTTCCGTAAAATCGATTTCACGGAACCATTCCGATATCAAATATAGGCTTCCAATATTTCAATCTTTATGTCTCGACCATTTGAGACTCCTCGTCATGTCCGTGATCACATCGGGACTCGAACAAACTTCGTACATCAAAACTTGTAAACTCATAATAAAACTCATCGTAGCGTTAAGCGTGCGGACCCTACGGGTTCGAGAACTATGTAGACATGACCTAGAACTATTCTCGGTCAATAACCAATAGCGGAACCTGGATGCCCATATTGGTTCCTACATATTCTCTGAAGATCTTTATCGGTCAAACCGCATAACGACATCGTTGTTCCCTTTGTCATCGGTATGTTACTTGCCGAGATTGATCGTCGGTATCCAATACCTAGTTCAATCTCGTTACCGCAAGTCTCTTTACACGTTCGTAATACATCTTGTAACTAACTTATTAGTTGCAATGCTTGCAAGGCTTATGTGATGTGTATTACCGAGAAGGCCTAGAGATACCTCTCCGACAATCGGTGACAAAACCTAATCTCAAATCGCCAACCCAACATGTACCTTTGGAGACACCTGTAGTACTCCTTTATAATCACCCAGATTCGTTGTGACGCTTGGTAGCACCAAAGTGTTCCTCCGTAAACAGGAGTTGCATAATCTCATAGTTACGAGAACATGTATAAGTCATGAAGAAAGCAATAGCAATATACTAAACGATCAAGTGCTAGGCTAACGGAATGGGTCATGTCGATCACATCATTCTCCTAATGATGTGATCCCATTAATCAAATAATAACACATGTCTATGGTTAGGAAACAAAACGATCTTTGATTAATGAGCTAGTCAAGTAGAGGCATACTAGTGACTATATGTTTGTCTATGTATTCACACATGTATTATGTTTCCGGTTAATACAATTCTAGCATGAATAATAAACATTTATCATGATATGAGGAAATAAATAATAACTTTATTATTGCCTCTAGGGCATATTTCCTTCAGTCTCCCACTTGCACTAGAGTCAATAATCTAGATTACACAGTAATGATTCTAACACCCATGGAGTCTTGGTGCTGATCATGTTTTGCTCGAGGAAGAGGCTTAGTCAACGGTCTCGCAATATTCAGATCCGTATGTATCTTGCAAATCTCTATGTCTCCCACGGGACTTGGTCCCAATGGAATTGAAGGCGTCTCTTGATATGCTTGGTCCTCTTGTGAAATCTGGATTCCTTTGCCAAGGCAATTGCACCAAGATTGTCACGGAAGATCTTCATTGGTCCCGATGCACTAGGTATGACACCTAGATCGGAAATGAACTCTTTCATCCAGACTCCTTCATTTGCTGCTTCGAAGCAGCTATGTACTCCGCTTCACATGTAGATCCCGCCACGACGCTTTGTTTAGAACTGCACCAATTGACAGCTCCACCGCTTAATAAAAACACGATCCGGTTTATGATTTAGAATCGTCCGGATCGGTGTCAAAGCTTGCATCGATGTAACCATTTACTGACTAGCTCTTTGTCACCTCCTTATACGAAAACATATCCTTAGTCCTTTTCGGTATTTCAGGATGTTCTTGATCGCTGTCCAATGATCCACTCGGATTACTTTTGTACCTTCCGCCAAGCTTATTGCTAAGCATCGTCGGTGTCTGGTACACAGCATTGCATACATGATAGAGCCTATGGCTGAAGCATAGGAACATCTTTCATTTTCTCTATCTTCTGCTGTGGTCGGGCATTGAATCGACTCAATTTCACACCTTATAATCTGGTAAAAACCTTTCTTTGCTCGATCCATTTTGAACTTTTTCAAAACTTTATCAATGTATGTGCTTTGTGAAAGTCCAATTAAGCGTCTTGATCTATCTCTATAGATCTTGATGCCCAATATGTAAGCAGCTTCACGAGGTCTTTCATTGAAAAACTTTTATTCAAGTATCCTTTTATACTATCCAGAAATTCTATATCATTTCCAATTAATAATATGTCGTCCACATATAATATCGAAATGCTACAGAGCTCCCACTCACTTTCTTGTAAATCAGCTTCTCCAAAAGTCAGATAAAACCATCTGCTTTGATCACACTATCAAAGCGTTTATTCCAACTCCGAGAGGCTTGCACTGCACCATAAATTGATCATTGGAGCTTGCACACTTTGTTAGCACTTTTGGATCAACAAAACCTTCGGTTGCATCATATACAACTCTTCTTCTAGAAATCCATTCAAGAATGCAGTTTTACATCCATTTGCCAAATTTCATAATCATAAAATGCAGCAATTGCTAACATGATTCTGACAGACTTAAGCATCGCTCTTCGGTGAGACAGTCTCATCGTAGTCAACCCCTTGAACTTGTCGAAAACCTTTTGCAACAAGTCGAGCTTTATAGACAGCTTACATTACCATCGTCGGTCTTCTTCTTAAAGATCCATTTATTCTCAATGGCTTGCCGATCATCGAGCAAGTCAACCAAAGTCCATACTTTGTTCTCATACATGGATCCCATCTCAGATTTCATGGCTTCCAGCCATTTTGCGAATCTGGGCTCACCATCGCTTCTTCATAGTTTGTAGGTTCACCATGGTCAAGTAACATGACTTCCGAATAGGATTACCGCACTCACTGTGCGGATCTTACTCTAGTTGACCTACGTAGTTCAGTAGAAACTTGATCTGAAGTTTCATGATCATCATCATTAACTTCCTCACTAATTGGTGTAGGTGTCACAGGAACCGATTTCTGTGATGAACCATTTTCCAATAAGGGAGCTGGTACTGTTATCTCATCAAGTTCTACTTTTCTCCCACTCACTTCTTTCGAGAGAAACTCCTTCTCTAGAAAGGATCCATTCTTAGCAACGAATGTCTTGCCTTCGGATCTGTGATAGAAGGTGTACCCAACTGTTTCCTTTGGGTATCCTATGAAGACACATTTTTCCGATTTGGGTTCAAGCTTATCAGGTTGAAGTTTTTTCACATAAGCATCGCAGCCCCAAACTTTCAGAAACGACAACTTTGGTTTCTTGCCAAACCATAGTTCATAAGGAGTCGTCTTAACGGATTTTGATGGTGCCCTATTTAACGTGAATGCGGCCGTCTCTAAAGCATAACCCCAAAACGATAGCGGTAAATCGGTAAGAGACATCATAGATCGCACCATATCTAGTAAAGTACGACTACGACGTTCGGACACACCATTACGCTGTGGTGTTCCAGGTGGCGTTAGTTGCGAAACTATTCCGCAATTTTTCAAATGTAGGCCAAACTCGTAACTCAAATATTCTCCTCCACGATCGGATCGTAGAAATTTTATTTTCTTGTTATGATGATTTTCGACTTCACTCTGAAATTCTTTGAACTTTTCAAATGTTTCAGATTTATGCTTCATTAAGAAGATATACCCATATCTGCTTAAATCATCTGTGAAGGTGAGAAAATAACGATATCCGCCACGAGCTTCAACATTCATCGGACCACATACATCAGATGTATGATTTCCAACAAATCTGTTGCTCTCTCCATAGAACCGAGAACGGTGTTTTAGTCATCTTGCCTATGAGGCACGGTTCGCAAGTACCAAGTGATTCATAATCAAGTGATTCCAAAAGTCCATCAAGATGGAGTTTCTTCATGCGCTTTACATCGATATGACCTAAACGGCAAAGCCACAAATAAGTTGCACTATCATTATTAACTCTGCATCTTTTGGCTTCACATTATGAATATGTGTATTACTACTATCGAGATTTAATAAAAATAGACCACTCTTCAAGGGTGCATGACCATAAAAGATATTACTCATATAAATAGAACAACCATTATTCTCTCGATTTAAATGAATAACCATCTCGCATCAAACAAGATCCAGATATAATGTTCATGCTCAACGCCGCACCAAATAACAATTATTAAGGTCTAAAACTAATCCCAAGGTAGATGTAGAGGTAGCGTGCCGACCGCGATCACATCGACTTTGGAACCGCTTCCACGCACATCGTCACCTCGTCCTTTGCCGGTGCTCGCTATTCCGTAGTCCCTGTTTTGAGTTGCAAATATTAGCAACAGTAACCAGATCAAATACCGAGGTGCTACTACGAGCTCTAGTAAGGTACACATCAATAACATGTATATCACATATACCTTTGTTCACCTTGCCATCCTTCTTATCCGCCAAATACTTGGGGCAGTTCCGCTTCCAAGACCAGTTTGTTTGCAGAGAAACACTCAGCCAGGCTTAGGTCCAGACTTGGGTTTCTTCTCTTGAGCAGCAACTTTCTTGCTATTCTTTTGAAGTTCCCTTCTTCTTCCTTTGCCCTTTTCTTGAAACTAGTGGTCTTGTTGACCATCAACACTTGATGCTCTTTCATGATTTCTACCTCCGCAGCTTTTAGCATTGCGAAGAGCTCGGAATTGTCTTGGTCATCCCTTGCATATTATAGTTCATCACGAAGCTCTTGTAGCTTGGTGGCGTGATTGGAGAATTCTGTCAATGACACTATCATCCGGAAGATTAACTCCCGGTTGAATCAAGTGATTATTATACCTGACATTTTGAGTATATGTTCACCGATGTAACTATTCTCCTCCATCTTGCAGCTATAGAACTTATTGGAGACTTCATATCTCTCAATCCGGGCATTTGCTTGAAATATTAACTTCAACTCTTGGAACATCTCATATGCTCCATGACGCTCAAAACGCCGTTGAAGACCCGGTTCTAAGCCGTAGCATGGCACAATGAACTATAGAGTAGTCATCGACTTTGCTCGCCAGACGCTCACAACTTCGGCGTTGCTCTCTGCAGCAGGCTCGGCACCCGCGGTGCTTCCAGACGTAATTCTTCATGCAAAGCAATGAGGATAATCCTCAAATTACGGACCCAGTCCGTGTAATTGCTACCATCATCTTTCAACTTTGCTTTCTCAAGGAACGATTAAAATTCAACGGAACAACAAAGACGAGCCATCTATCTACAAAGAAACATAGACAAGCAAAATACTATCAGTACTAAGTTCATGATAAATTTAAGTTCAATTAATCATATTACTTAAGAACTCCCACTTAGATGACATCTCTCTAGTCATCTAAGTGATCACGTGATCCAAAACAACTAAACCATAACCGATCATCACGTGAGATGGAGTAGTTTTCAATGGTGAACATCACTATGTTGATCATATCTACTATATGATTCACGCCAACCTTTCGGTCTCCGTGTTCCGAGGCCATATCTGCATATGCTAGGCTCGTCAAGTTTAACTGAGTATTCTGCGTGTGCAAAACTGGCTTGCACCCGTTGTAGATGGACGAGAGCTTATCACACCCGATCATCACGTGGTGTCTCGGGCACGACGAACTTTGGCAACGGTGCATACTCGTGGAGAACACGCCTTGATAATTTTAGTGAGAGATCATCTTAAAATGCTACCGTCAATCAAAGCAAGATAAGATGCATAAAGGATAAACATCACATGCAATCAATATAAGTGATATGATATGGCCATCATCATCTTGTGCTTGTGATCTCCATCTACGAAGCACCGTCGTGATCACTATTGTCACCGGCGCGACACCTTGATCTCCATCGTAGCATCATTGTCGTCTCGCCAACTATTGCTTCTACGACTATCGCTACCGCTTAGTGATAAAGTAAAGCAATTACATGGCGTTCCATTTCATACAATAAAGCGACAACCATATGGCTCTCGCCGATTGCCGATAACTCGTTACAAAACATGATCATCTCATACAATAAAATATAGCATCACGCCTTGACCATATCACATCATAACATGCCCTGCAAAAACAAGTTAGACGTCCTCTACTTTGTTGTTGCAAGTTTTACGTGGCTGCTACGGGCTGAGCAAGAACCGTTCTTACCTACGCATCAAAACCACAACGATAGTTTGTCAAGTTGGTGCTGTTTTAACCTTCGCAAGGACCGGGCGTAGCCACACTCGGTTCAACTAAAGTGAGAAACCAGTCTCGCGTAAGCGTACGCGTAATGTGGTCCGGGCCGCTTCATCTCACAATACCGCTGAACCAAAGTATGACATGCTGGTAAGCAAGATGACTTATATCGCCCACAACTCACTTGTGTTCTACTCGCATATAACATCAACGCATAAAACCTGGCTCGGATGCCATCGTTAGGGAACGTAGTAATTTCAAAAATTTCCTACGCACACGCAAGATCATGGTGATGGCATAGCAACGAGAGGGGAGAGTATTGTCCACGCACCCTCGTGAGACCGAAGCGAAGCGTTATGACAACGCGGTTGATGTAGTCGTGCGCCTTCACGATCCGACCGATCCAAGTACCGAACGCATACGGCACCTCCGAAGTTCAGCACACGTTCAGATCGATGACGATCCCCGGCTCCGATCCAGCAAAGCGTCGGGATGAGTTCCACAAGATGACGGCGTGACGATGATGATGCTCCACCGTTCGGGGCTTCGCCTAAGCTCCGCGACGATATGACGAAGTGGAATATGGTGGAGGGGGCACCGACACGGCTAAGGAAGGATCCGAGATCAACTTGTGTGTCATGGGGTGCCCCTGCCCCCGTATATAAAGGAGCAAGGGGAGGTGCGGCCGCCCCTGGCAGGCGCTGAGGAGTCCTACTCCCACCGGAGTAGGACTCCCTCTTGCCTTGTTGGAGAAGGAAAGGGGAGGGAAAGAGGAAGGGCGCGCCCCTCTCCTTGTCCTATTCGGACTAGGGGAGGGCGCGCGCCTGCCCCGTCCGCCCTCCTCTTCTCCCTTATGGCCCACTAAGGCCCAACATCCCCGGAGGGTTCCGTAACCCCGGTGTTCCGTAAAATCTCGATTTCACCCGAACCATTCCGATATCCAAATATAGGCTTCCAATATTTCAATCTTTATGTCTCGACCATTTCGAGACTCCTCGTCATGTCCGTGATCACATCCGGACTCGAACAAACTTCGTACATCAAAACTTGTAAACTCATAATAAAACTGTCATCGAACGTTAAGCGTGCGGATCCTACGGGTTCGAGAACTATGTAGACATGACCTAGAACTATTCTCATCAATAACCAATAGTGGAACCTGGATGCCCATATTGGTTCCTACATATTCTACTTAAGATCTTTATCGGTCAAACCGCATAACGACATACGTTGTTCCTTTGTCATCGGTATGTTACTTGCGAGATTCGATCGTCGGTATCCAATACCTAGTTCAATCTCGCTACGGCAAGTCTCTTTACACGCCCGTAATACACCATCTTGTAACTAACTTATTAGTTGCAATGCTTGCAAGGCTTATGTGATGTGTATTACCGAGAAGGCCTAGAGATACCTCTCCACAATCGAGTGACAAAACCTAATCTCGAAATACGCCAACCCAACATGTACCTTTGGAGACACCTGTAGTACTCCTTTATAATCACCCAATTACGCTGTGACGCTTGGTAGCACCTAAAGTGTTCCTCCCAAACGGAGTTGCATAATCTCATAGTTACAGGAACATGTATAAGTCATGAAGAAAGCAATAGCAATATACTAAACGATCAAGTGCTAGGCTAACGGAATGGGTCATGTCAATCACATCATTCTCCTAATGATGTGATCCCATTAATCAAATAACAACACATGTCTATGGTTAGGAAACATAATGATCTTTGATTAATGAGCTAGTCAAGTAGAGGCATACTAGTGACTATATGTTTGTCTATGTATTCACACATGTATTATGTTTTCGGTTAATACAATTCTAGCATGAATAATAAACATTTATCATGATATGAGGAAATAAATAATAACTTTATTATTGCCTCTAGGGCATATTTCCTTCAGTCTCCCACTTGCACTAGAGTCAATAATCTAGATTACACAGTAATGATTCTAACACCCATGGAGTCTTGGTGCTGATCATGTTTTGCTCGAGGAAGAGGCTTAGTCAACGGGTCTGCAATATTCAGATCCGTATGTATCTTGCCGCCTGATCCACCACGCCGCCGTCGCCCTGGACCTCGCCGCCTCTTCCTTGACCGCCCATCGCCGGACCACCCCGCCTCTTCCTTGACGCGGTACATCGAGCCGCCGCCCGAAGCCGCTCAGCGCCTACCCCCGGCGTCGCCTCGCGCCGACGCCTCGCCTCCTCCCTGGAGCCCCTGCTCGTTGATGCCCCTGTCGCCTCACCTCACCGACCGCCCCACCGCTCGACGTCACCGGCACCAACTCGTCGTCGACACAGCGTCGCCCCATCGTCCCCTGCGCCCATCGTCGGCGCCGCTCGTCGCTCGCCGTCACCGACCTCCTCCCCATCCCCCACCCCGAGCACCGCTGCCCCGTACCCTACGCCCCGCGGTGAGGCTCGGCCTCCCTCCCTCTCTCCCCTTGTTCTTTGTCACCGGCGTCGTCCACCGCGCGCCGACCGCGCTCGGCCCTGCGCCTCACCGTGGTCCTCCGCGCGCCGTCGGCCTCCGTGACCCTTTCACTCCAGCGCATGTCACCGCAGCACTCCATCGCTTGCCTCGCGCTGGGTGCCTCGTGCTCGTCGCAAGCCCGCCGCTGCTGCCGCTGCCCACCACAGCCTTGCCCCGCGCTACCCCTGCTTCTGCTCTGCTGCTGCGGTGCCGCTGGTTTCGCTCCGACTCGCTGCCGCTGCTCACTGCCAACGCCGACCGCCCCAAGATCATCTCGCTTGCGTCCGCGCTGCCGTTCCGGTCCCGGCGCGTCGCCAACGCCCGCCGCCTCCCTGCGTCTTCCGCCTCCCGCCTCGGCTTTGCCGCGCCAGCGCCGCCCTACGCCTACCACCGAGCTCCTGTTGGCTGTCAAGGCCAAGCGCCACCACCACGCCCACGACGCCCAAGTCGGTGCGCCCTGGCATGCGCCTGTCAAGGTTGCCTGATAACCCAAGAACCGATTGGCCCCTGGCCACACACACGTGGGCCCGCCCCTGTGTTTAAAAAAAAGAGACAACGAAAAGGAATTAAAAATAAAATAAGTAAGTAAAAATAAAATAATTAATTAACTTGATTAAATTAAACTAATTAAACCTAAATAGTCTAATAACCTAATTAGTCCAACTAATCTGTTAGGTTAGGAGAACATAGAATGACAAGAGGGGCCCACTCCTGTTGACCAGTCCAACTTTGATCGGTCAACTGGGTCCCCTTGGCCCACATGTCAGCCCCTAGGTGCATTTTTGTGTACACAGTGCTAGGTACCCCTAGCAATTTGATAATTATTTTCGAATTAAAATAATTTTAGAAAATGATTAAAACTTTGAAATTTAATATAAAATAATCCATAGCTCGGATGGAAAAACTTTGTACATGAAAGTTGCTCAGAACGACGAGACGAATCCGAATACGCAGTCTGTTCGTCTGCCACATGTCCCTAGCGTAGCGAACATGCAACTTTCCCCCTCTGGTCCGTTTGTCCGAAAACGCGAAACATAGGGAATACTTCCCCGGATGTTTTCCCCCTTCGTCGGTATCACCTCCTAACGCGTTAGGGCACTCCTAGCACCGTTACTTGACATGTCATGCATCGTTATGCATCTGTTTGCATTGTATTCATTGTTTCTTCCCCCTCTTCTCTCCGGTAGACTACGAGACTGACGCTGCTACTGGTGCCCTGATCGACTACGTTGTTGACGACCCCTCCTTCTTTCCAGAGCAACCAGGCAAGCCCCCCCTTGATCACCAGATATCGCTTATTCCTTCTCTCTACTGCTTGCATTAGATTAGTGTAGCATGTTACTGCTTTCGGTTAATCCTATTCTGCTGCATAGCTTTGTCATTGTTGCTACAGTTGTTACCCTTACCTCGCAATCCTAAATGCTTAGTATAGGATGCTAGTATTCCATCGAAGGCCCTACACTCTTGTCCGTCCGCCATGCTATATTGATCGGGCGTGATCACTTGGGAGGTGATCACGGGCATATGCTATATACTTTATACTCGTTACATTACTTATGATACTGCTTTGGAGATGGGAGCCGAAGGGCGGTGGCTCCATCCCAGTAGAGGTGAGCCTGGGTTCCCGACGGCCCCGATCACACTTTGTATGCGAGCTTAGTGGCAGGTTGAGGCCACCTAGGCGAGAGGTGGGCCTGGCCTGGTCGGCGTTCGCAAATACTTCAATTAACACGCTTAACGAGATCTTGGTATTTGATCCGAGTCTGGCCACTAGCCTATACAAACTAACCAACTACGCGGGAACAATTATGGGCAATCAACGCCGTGGTATCACCAAGCCTTCGTGGACGTCAAGAATCGAGCGGCGCATTAATTTGGACCGAACGCTCGCTTGTATTAAGGAGGCTAGGTCTGCTTACGGCGTCGTCACGCAACGCAGTGTGTGCAATGGGCGATGGGCCCATCTCCTGCACAGATAGGATTTAGACCGGCGTCTTGACCTCTCTTGTGCCTAGGTGGGCTGCGACGTGTTGATCTTCCGAGGCCGGGCATGACCCTGGAAAGTGTGTTCGGCCAAAGGGGATCAAGCTTGTTGGGTAATGTGGTGCACCCCTGCAGAGAAGTTTATCTATTCGAATAGCCGTGATCCTCGGTAACAGGACGACCCGGAGTTGTACCTTGACCTTATGACAACTAGAACCAGATACTTAATAAAACACACCCTTCCAAGTGCGAGATATAACCCGGTGATCGCTCTCACACGGCATTTAGGAGGATCGCCGGGTAGGATTATGCTATGCGATGATACTTGGTGAAGTTACCATCTACTCTCTTCTACATGCTGCAAGATGGAGGCTGCCCGAAACGTAGTCTTCAACAGGACTAGCTATCCCCCTCTTATTCTGGCATTCTGCAGTTCACCCCGCGATATTGCCCTTTACACGTATACCCATGCATATGTAGTGTAGATCCTTGCTTGCGTGTACTTTGGATGAGTAATCACGGTTGCTTTTCTCCCTCTTTCCCCCTTTCCATTCTACCTGGTTGTCGCAACCAGATGTCGGAGCCTGTGAGCTAGACGCCACCGCCGATTTATTTATTCCTACTACACGTGAGGTGCCTACTACTACGCAAGCCGTTGCTGACGACCACTGTGAGTAGTTTAGGAGGATCCTGCGCAGAGGCCTGCGCCTCTTCGATCTCAGATCCCGCTTTGTGGTAGCCATCTTATGGAAACTTGTTTAACTTATGTCTGTACTCAGATTTTGTTGCTTCCGCTGACTCGTCTATGATCGAGCACTTGTATTCGAGCCCTCGAGGCCCCTGGATTGTATTATGATGCTTGTATGACTTATTTTATTTTTAGAGTTGTGTTGTGATATCTTCCCGTGAGTCCCTGATCTTGATCGTACACGTTTGCGTGTATGATTAGTGTATGATTGAATCGGGGGTGTCACAAGTTGGTATCGGAGCCGACTGCCTGTAGGAATCCCCCTTCCCAACTCCTTGACCGAAGTTGAGTCTAGTCGATGAAAACTATTTACTAACATGGCTGTGCGGCCCATGGGCCCTCGTCGCCATTGGGTGGTATTAGGATCTTTTACTCCTCGATCCTTACTCTCGGACTCTGATCTCTCTTCTATTCAGGTTAAATTAATTTACTAACACTGACTCTAGGTTCTCGTAACTACTACCTCCCGGAGGGCCCCTTATCACAGATGATCGCCCGCTGCACCAGAAGATTCCGAAGATACTCTCCGATGTTCCCTCGACACTTGGTGCATGTTGCTTTTGCAATTCCCTATCATCGATATACCCTTGTGGATAACCACATACACTTGCCATTCATACAATCATTCCTCGTTGATCTTGTTATTACTAGATACCCTGAAATTCTCTCTATTGTTCCGGGTATACTTTGTGCCTACTGCCTTGCAGTTCCTTGCCACATAAATACCCCTACGGATAATTCCTCGCACTTGCCGAGTATCCGCTCATCCCTAGCTGTTCATGTGTTTCACAAAAGTCCTCGAAATACCATTCGACTTTCTGAAGATCCTCAGCAGCCCATTGCTCTTGATTTCCTTGCCTTCATGCATTATGGTTAAGTCCATACTTCTAGTGATCTCCGTTGACATCCTCTGCCACTATCATTTCGAGTCACTTGATTCGATATGTTGCGAATGCTCGCAATCCTCAATCAGATCCTAGAATTCATCCTTCTGGCTCAGACGTCATTTTGAACATGAGCTGGATCTCGACCAATCAAATTGCCATCGATTGTACCCCTAAGGCTATTCAACTTATCCATCCCTAATCAGAGCATTGCTTCTGATCCCTTGTCTTGGAATTCATAATTCCTTTGCATTTAAGCTTTGAGTTAGTCAGTTGTCTCTAAAATCCGATGCACTTGCATTCCTTCTTCCTTTGATAGAGTACCGATACTCACATCAGCTACGTTGTAGACCACCAGACCTCTTGTTAGATTATTATCCGACAGTGTCCTTCATATTCAACCTTGTGAGCCTTTCCACGGATACATAAAGCCTTTGGTAAATTGTATCCTCTGTTTTCTTAACCATGCTCTGTTTTCGAGCTGGTGGTATTTACTATTGAAGCTTGTGGTATATGTTTCCACGATACCCTGACGGGTTGAACCTATGCCTTCCTTAATATGTGTGAACTCGAAAGTTTTCATGAGTCATACTCTTCTGGTATTTTGCTAGATACAATTTCAACACTACAACTTCTTCGAAAGTGAGAGGTGAATGGAAGGTTATACATTGAAGAAGTGGGAGTCGACCTTGAACTTTGTGTTCATGCCCATGGACACGATGTAGATCCTACCACAGAAGCTTCTTGTAATAATAACTATTTTGTCGATATAATATCATCTGGTCTGTGAATTGATCCTATGCAATCGTGGTTCCGACCATATTTTCTCTTTGATCCCATTTCTCGGACAAGTTAAATCACTTGTCTTTTGCAAGTCAATACACCATTCCAACCTCTACCTTGATCTACCGTCGAGTATTACCCTCTGGTATCTCGAGAATATCTAAGAACTGTGTTGCATCTTATGAGTCTTCATCAGCTATTATTTCTCATGGATTCCAATTTTTCATGGGTTCTGAGTTGTCAGTCGCTCAAGAACACTGGTAAGTGAACTGATTCCGCTCTCTGGTTCGATAACTCTAAGTAATCTTTGTTGCTTATGAGTTTAATAATCCTTCAAGTCATTCCTAGCCTGATCGGCTATATCATTATTGTGCTAAATTTTAACCGTGCTACTTGGTCCTTCTTTCCGGAGCAAAATTCGATGATGAGCTAACCTTACGTCGATCTTCCTCCTCATATAATTTTTCCTTAAAAACAGCAAGCTTGATTTCGAGTTTGTGTCGTATCTGTGGCTCCAATAATCTTTTGTTGCATCAGTCCTTTTGCTTGATGCAGTCGCTGTTCAATTGCTTCTTCGTGGATCCTCTCGACAACAAATTGTTGTGATCATCATCAACATTTTGACTCCTTCCGGGATATCAATGGAATTCTTGATGATAAGTGCCATCCTCGTTCCTTGGTAATTTGAGTTACCATCAACAACATCCTTACCTTCCTTTCATCACAAACTTGTTCATGTTATGGATGCAACTTGCTATCCAGCTCGTTATTACGATCTACCTTGAAGTATTACTGCCTTTTTGTCAAGGATGTTGTGAGAATTTCACCACCTCTTGAGAATTCTTGATATAAGTGATACTTCACCATCACCATTCCTTTCTTGGTCCCCGTGTTGTTCCTAACAGGAATAACGATAGATGGACTGGTAATTTTAAAACTTCTAGAAACCTTATTGCTTTGAAGTTAATGGTCAACATTTCATTCTTAGACCATTGGTTATCGAATCACCATTATAACATTGTTTGTGCTACCTAAGTCCGTATTTCAGGTGCACCGTCAACCAATGTTTACTTGTCTATGTTTTCCTCGAGCATACCTCATTATATCATTTGATCTGACAAATGTTATCTCCTTGTTCACATAAGTATGGAAATCCATCTATTGAAAATCTCAATGAATTGTCGCTGAGTCAATCAGCCACCTCCTCACCTCTCCTTGATTTAATGATGAACTCTTGTTTCAGAACTCGCTTCCATAGTTCAATTCTTGAGAATCTTACAATGTCATCTCGGCAAATTGTGTTGCACCTTTCTTCTCAGGCATCCTGAGTCTGAGTTATCCTGACACCAATCAGATCTGAATCTCGGTCAGATATGATGGTTGGAACATATTTCCAAGAGTTATAACAATGGTCTTTATGTGACCCAGTAAGGTGATGTCATGCCTAGCACACCTGGCCGGAGGACCTATTGTTATAGTTTCCTTTTAGTAAGGTTATCTATTATTCCATGAGGAAATGGTAAGACTTATTCTATAAGTTGTTCCTGATGAATCCTTTGTGTATCCAAAGTCTGACCTTTGCTTGAAAACCATGTCCATGTTATCTCGAAGCTTGTCTGTGGTACTCCGATCATAAAATTTGAAGCACAATGCTAAATTTTCCTTATCAATTATCCAAACACCTTTGTATGGGTAATGTCATGATTTTTTCCTCTTACCTAAAGGGTTTTCTATGTTATATCCTGTCATGGATATCATGCCCTGCTTGTCCTTGGGAAGGATATACCCCCTGAAATATGTGTTTAAACTCATTTTCCTTTCCATTGTTCTGCTTAAACCTGATAATCATATTTTCCTTTCCATTGTTTGGTTTAACCTTTCTTGTGATCTATATGATCTAAGCAGTAATATTCTCCTCCTTTTGTAAACACCTCGGTGTACAATTCTGTCAGAAAGACCCTGCTACTTTTGTTGATGACATTCTGGTAACCACCGATGGACAAGAACTTTTCCTACTGGTCCGCCTCGTTCAACGAGTAGGAAAATGGTTCTCTTCGTCCCTCGCCCTTGGTACCGATGTTGTTGCCGACATAACCGACAGACTATCCTCGACATGCCTTGCTTACATGATCGTGCAAGATGTCACCGCCCTTCCTACTTTTAACCCACATGGTGGGCCCATAACCCATAGTTCCACAGGATCGAAACCTGACTCTCCTATACACCTTGTTGACAAAGTTATCCCTTGCTCTTGGTTTCGTTGGTAATTCGCGAGCCACCTTCCTAGTGATCTATTCTGGTATCAGACGCAATACTTATTCTCATTGCTCCGAACCCCTTTTCACACTCCATTTCAGGCAACGAGCTATTGCATGCCCGCTCGGAACTTCTCATGCGACCTTCATACTTTGCTCTCGATATATTATTAAGTTTCAATTTGAGAGTTACTTTCCGCCACCTTCCCCGATGTTATCGACCAGATAGTCAACCTCGCAGAGGTCCGTTCTCTTGGAATACCCACCCTTTATTCTTTCGTAAGTACGATGGAGTTACCGAAGATAGGATGCCGACTTCATCATGATGACCTGAAGCAGAGAAATGAATACATCAGTGTAATGGATCGACCTCTTCGAGAAGAGCAACCAAGAC
Source organism: Aegilops longissima (assembly GCA_021605205.1). Taxonomy (NCBI): domain Eukaryota; kingdom Viridiplantae; phylum Streptophyta; class Magnoliopsida; order Poales; family Poaceae; genus Aegilops; species Aegilops longissima. The sequence continues at coordinate 2,829 of JAHIAM010005602.1, read as the reverse complement.
CGACAAGATTCGTTAGAATTTCGTAACCACATCTTTCCCCCTTACTCCACCTCTTAAAATCTCGGGACGAGATTTCTTGTAGTGGAGGAGAATTGTGACGCCCGGATAATTAAGCTACAGCAACCCTCTGCTAGTGATGCCATGTCACCTCGATTACTGTTGCTAATCTCGCATTAGTTCGAAACTGATTCAAATTCAAATTCAAAATCAAGCAAACAATAAAACTTTTCAAATATAAAAACTAAAATGTTCGAAGTGAACCAAATAATTCATAGGAAATTATGGTGGAGAAACCACCCTTTTATAAAATGTTAAATACTCAAATGTGAATGAAACAACAGCATAACCAATTTAATAAACACCTTTTATTATTTATAAAATGTTAAACTATCTTATTTAGTTACCCAAATTAATATGGCAGTAATAAATATAGTAATACTAATTCAGAAACCATTTGTGTATTTTATAAAACTGTAACCATTAAAGAAATAAAAGAAAATAGGAAAGGATAAATAAATAAAAAGTAAAGAAAACAAAATAGTAAAACAATAAGGAAGGAAAAGAAAGCCCTCCCCTGGGGCCAACCCGCCCAGCTGGCCACTCAAGTCGGCCCGGCTGGACCGGCCCACGCCACCTCACCTACTAACGCCCCTGGGGACACCGAACCCTAGCCCACGAACCGCCACCCACCCACTCCCTCCCCACGATTTCCTCCCCCTCGCCTCTGCCCTCGCCCCCGGTCTGGATCGGGGCGTGCACCCGGCGCCACCACACCACCGTCGCCATGGACCTCGCCGCCTCGTCCTCGACCGCCCATCGCCGGACCCCCCCGCCTCTTCCTTGACGCGGTACATCGAGCCGCCGCCCGAAGCCGCTCAGCGCCCCGACGTTGGCGCCTACCCCAGGCGTCGCCCGCCGGCGCGCGCCTCCTACACTGAGCCCACCTGCCACGACGCCTCGTCGCCTCCTCACCGACCGCCACCCGCCGACGTCACGCTGGCACTAACTCGTCGTCGACATGGCGTCGCTTCACCGTCCCTCGCGCCATCGTCGGCACCACTCGTCGCTCGCCGTCACCGACCTCCTCCCTGTCCCCCACCCCGAGCACCGCTGCCCCGTACCCTACGCCCCGCGGTGAGGCTCCGGCCTCCCTCCCTCTCTCCCCTTGTTCTTTGTAACCGGGCCGCCCACAGCTGCCAACCGCGCTGCCTCGCCTCCAGGATCCTCCGCGCGCCGCCCGCGCCTCCCCGCCCTGCTCCGGGCACTGGTGGCGCTGCAGCACTCCACCGCCGCCCCACTGCGTGGCCTCATGCTCGTCGCGACCAGAGGCTGCCTGCCACGCCACCACCAGCTTTGCCTCAAGCTACCCACACTTCGCTCTGCTGCTGCCGCTGGTTTCGCTCCGACTCGCTGCCGCTGCTCACCGGCCAACGCCTGCCCCCCCCCTCCGCATCATCCTCCTTGTCACCACTGCCGGTCCGTCCCGGCCGCGTCCTTGGCCGCCCCCCTCCCCCCTCTTCCGCCTCCCGCCTCGGCTTCGCGCGCCCGGCCCCGTCCCTACCGAACTCCACGCCGGTGGCCACAGGCGCGCCCCACCAGCCCCACGACACCTAAGTCGGGAGCGCCCCACTGCAGCGCCTGCTAATTTGTCCGATAACCCAAAGAACCGATTGGCCCCTGGCCACACACACGTGGCCCGCCCCTGTGTTTTAAAAAAAGAGAGAACAAAAAGGAATTAAAAATAAAATAAGTAAGTAAAAATAAAATAATTAATTAACTTGATTAAATTAAACTAATTAAACCTAAATAGTATAATAACCTAATTAGTCCAACTAATCTGTTAGGTTAGGAGAACATAGAATGACAAGATGGGCCCACTCCTGTTGACCATTCCAACTTTGATTGGTCAACCGGGTCCCCTTGGCCCACATGTCAGCCCCTAGGTACATTTTTGTATACACAGCGCTGGGTACCCCTAGCAATTTGATAATTATTTTTGAATTAAAATAATTTTAGAAAATGATTAAAACTTTGAAAATTGATATAAAATAATCCATAGCTCGGATGGAAAAACTTTGTACATGAAAGTTGCTCAGAACGACAAGAAGAATCCGAATACGCAGTCCGTTCATCTCCCACACGTCCCTAGCATAGTGAACATGAAACTTTCCCCCTCCGGTCCGTTTGTCCGAAAACGCGAAACACAGGGAATACTTTCCCGGATGTTTTCCCCCTTCGCCGGTATCACCTCCTGATGCGTTAGGGCACTCCTAGCACCGTTACTTGACATGTCATGCATCGTTTTGCATATGTTTGCATTGTATTCATTGTTTCTTCCCCCTCTTCTCTCCGGTAGACTATGAGACTGACGCCGCTGCTGGTGCCCCGATCGACTACGTTGTTGATGACCCCTCCTTCTTGCCAGAGCAACCAGGTATCGCATATTCCTTCTCTCTACTGCTTGCATTAGAGTAGTGTAGCGAGTTACTGCTTTCGGTTAATCCTATTCTGCTGCATAGCCTATCATTGTTGCTACAGTTGTTACCCTTACCTGCAATCCTAAATGCTTAGTATAGGATGCTAGTATTCCATCAGTGGCCCTACACTCTTGTCCGTCTGGCACGCTATACTACCGGGCCGTGATCACTTCGGGAGGTGATCACGGGCATATGATATATACTTTATACTGTTACATTACTTATGATACTATTCGGAGATGGGGGATGAAGGGGCAGGTGGCTCCATCCCGGTAGAGGTGGGCCTGGTTTCACGATGGCCCCCGACTGTTACATTGTGGCGGAGCGACAGGGCAGGTAGAGACCACCTAGG
>JAHIAM010005601.1:0-33548 GCA_021605205.1 Aegilops longissima | reverse complement strand
TGATGGCGCACGCTGACCACCCGAGAGGGCGCGTGGCTTCGAGCTTGGGGAGGACTGCATTCACTTCGGGCGAACTTTTGAAGATGCGCTGAGGTCAGCTTGAGCCCGCCCAGATGAAAGCGATTGCGCTGCTGCCCTGGAAGCCCCCAGCCCCTCGCCCCGATGATGGTCTTCTTTTCCCTTGGCTGCGTGGCAGAGGAGGGAGGCCTGCGTTGCCTTGTGGGCGATCTCGCGAGGCTGATCTCGCCAGCGGTCCTCGCGAGGTCGGTCGCGCCACCCTTGGCGAGGGCCGCGGTCTTCTCAGGCCCCTGCTGCTTTTCCTCCTCCTCGGTCGTAGCTCGATCACTACGGTCGGGCGCGACCGATTCGCCTTTCTCGCACGGCTCGGAGTTCTTGACATTTGTTGGTGTTGTGGGTGTGGAGGTCGTGGTACACGCAGTACCGCTGCCCTTGGAAGACTCAGCTGATCCCTGCCTTGCTTGGTGTCCGGTTCGCCATGAGCATGGCAGCCCCTTGCGCTTCACGCCCTGACCTTGGGCTTCTTCTCTTCGGTCTGCGCAGCCGGCAGCTCGAGGAGGAAAGGCGCCCTTCCTCAGCCCCGCGCACTTGGTCGCCAAGTTGAACAGCTCCAAGGACGCATGTGTCTTCATGCATCGCCAGCTCCTCCTTCATCTTGACGCCACGCACACCGCCGGAGAAGGCTGAGATGATGGCCTCCTCGGTCACCTTGGGAATCTTGAGGCGGCCTTTGTTGAAGGCCGGATGTACTTCGCAGGGTCTCTCCGGTTGCTGCTTGATGCGGGCGCGATGTCGCCACGGCAGAGGCCGGTCGCGAGTGCCTTGGAAGTTGGCGATGAAGCGGGTGTGCATCTCGTCCCAGGAGGAGATCGTGCCAGGAGCCAGGTTCAGGAGCCAGGTGCAGGCACGGTCTTTGAGTGCCATGGGAAACCAGTTCGCCATGACCTTCTCGTCCCCATTGGCGGCTTCGATGCCCAGCTCGTAGACCTGGAGGAACTCCACAGGGTCGGCCGTGCCGTCGTAGCGAGGAGGCAGGTCTGGCTTGAACTTGCCGGGCCACGCGACGCTGCGTAGCTCGGCGGTGAAGGCGCGGCAGCCTGTAGTGGCCTTTGGAGGCCTTTGGTGACGAAGGGCTTGGTATTGTGGGTCTCCATGCGCTGCCGCTGGGAGCAGCGCGGGGTCTTGGCGTGCCGGAGCAGGAGCGCGGTCGTGACGGGCCGGTGCAGGGAGCACTCGGGCAGCTTCTTGGGGGCGAGGGACCTCTTGACAGCTCTGCTCTTGCTGCGCTGGTGCCGGACGGAGTGGGTTCCGCCCGGGCCACGCGCTTTGGGGCCAAGCCGCTTTCTTGAGGGGAGGCGGCCGAGGCGCCCGAGTTTCATCGCCAAGAAGACGGGCGCGGTGCGTTGAGGAGGACGGCGCTGGGAGCCTTCGCGCGCGATTTGAGCTCGGGCGACGCTGTCGAGCCACTCGAGACGCCGCCGATAAGGCGGTAGAGCAGGAGCTCGTTTTCCGCGATGAGCGCGGCTCGAGCCTCCATGGGCGCGCGGAGCGCGTGAGACGAAGAACCAGTTGGGGCGAGCGAAGGAATAGCGGTACGGCCGTATCGCCTCACGGACGGATGCTGGGACGATGCTTGCTGCTCGTTCTCCGCCGGGCCGATGGCGGCGCTGACGACAAAGCGACGGGAATGGCGGGCGGCCGCCGACGGGGCCGCCTGGGCGACGCTGGTGGCATGAGCGCCCGGCGCTGCGGGCTGACGAGCGTCCCGCATGGATGCGATGGGCGGCTGTCGGTGTCAAACCGCGGATCTCGGTAGGGGTCCCGAATCGTGCATCTAGGCGGATGGTAACAGAGACAAGGGACACGATGTTTACCTGTGTTCGGCCCTCTTGATGGAGGTAAAACCCTACGCCCCGCTTGATTGATATTGATATTGTGGATGTTTACAAGAGTGGATCTACCACGAGATCAAGGAGGCTAAACCCTAGAAGCTAGCCTATGGTATGATTGTAAGGGTTGTTGTGATTGTTGTCCCACGGACTAAAGCCGTCCGGTTTATATAGACACCGGAGAGGGCTAGGGTTACATAGAGTCGGTTACAATGGTAGGAGATCTACATATCCAGATCGCCAAGCTTGCCTTCCACGCCAAGGAAAGTCCCATCCGGACACGGGTGAAGTCTTCAATCTTGTATCTTCATAGTCTTGGAGTCCGTCGATGATGATAGTCCGCAAATGATAGTTCGGCTGATGATGGTAGTCCGCTATCCGGACACCCCTAATCCAGACTCCTCAAGAGCCCCTCCCTAACCAGGCTTCAATGACGATAAGTCCGGCGGTATATTGCTTGGCATTGCAAGGCGGGTTCCTCCTCCAAATGATAGAAGATTGTGAACACCAGATAGTGTACGGCTCGCAAAATAAATTCCACATTCCACCGCAGAGAATAATAATATATACACAAGTTCAATTTATGGACGCTTTCCGTGGCATGACGTCACACCACTACCAAGCCATTACTCAATTGTTTTTTACTTTACCACCTCAGCCAGATTTAGCGGCGGTTTCTTGGCACGCCTTGTTGAAGCAGAGATCGTGTTTCCTTAATCCGGGATTCTCATCAATACGGGCGTAGTAACCCAACCGCGTCATTGATGGTGACGCTGGGAGATAAGCGAGTTTTACCAGCCGGTGGGGACGCGAAGACTTCGCCTCACCCATATAAGGGATAAGGATTCACCTTCTCACCCACGCCTTCTTCCTCCTTTGCTTATCCATCTCCACAAGACTGAGCTCCAGCGCCCAAGTTCGCAAGATCTCGCCTCAACCTTCTCCGACCATGTCCGGAGCGGAGGTAAATGGTTGGCCTCCACCGTTAAGGAGGAGCAATCGCTAAACCGCGCGGGCGCCGATACCTTTCCAAATGACATCGCGCACCGCTGCCTGATGAGGGGCAGGTCATCCCCACCCCTGTGCCCCATGAGAGGGTTGTCTTTCTATCCCACTTCCTCCGCTGGATCGGGCTTTCCACTTCACCCCTTTGTCCGGGGCTCATGTTCTACTACGGCATGGATTTCCATGATCCGGCGCCAACTTCATCCTCAACATCTCGGCGTTTATCGTCAGGTGCGAGGCCTTCCTTCGCATCCAGCCCCACTTCGCTTGGCTCAAGACCTTCAATGTCAATCCAAGGTAGTGAAGGGCATTCTGCGGAGTGCGGAGGGCGCCATGTTGGGCAAGATGCCCAACGCCCTTGGTTCAAGGGCCTTCGTGGAATCCGCCAAGGTGGCAATCGGGTGGTTCTACATCACCGAGCCGCGTGACCCTAAACGGGCGGCGCCCCCGAAGTTTAGATCCGTATCCCCACGCAGCTCACCTCCCGCAAGAGAAGGGCTTGCTGTGGGGCAGTTTGAAGGAGCCGACGGACTCTGCACTCAGATCAAGAAGTCGGTGAAGAAGCTCAGCTGGTTAACGGGTCCAGTCATGCTCGTCGCCGGATTCTCCCATGCCAAGAGCGGCATTCAATCTATGGAGTTCGATCCGAACAGCACCAGCGCTGAACCAGCTCTTCGACACAACGCACGGCGCTGGAAGGTGCTGTTCAAGGGTGCCGGTTTCGCATCCGCGATCAAGACCGCTGGATTTCGCCGCAGCGCCAGCCGACGAGGTAAGTGATTCTACCCCTTACGTGACACTTGTTTTTCATAGTTTGACTCTATGCGGTTTTAATTTCCCCTTTCCTTTGACAGATCGATGAAGAAGGCGGAACAGATTACCGTCCGCCCTATGCCGAAAATCCAGAGACGCCGCTCAGCGAGGCTTCGTTCCGCACCGCACGTGGTGCCGAGAAGAAGGCCAAGAAGGAGGCCACGGTGCTCAAAGAGTGCCCGCTTTCAGGTGTCCGACGACTCGGGCTGACTCTTCCCAAAAATGAGGAGGAGGAAGAGGACTCTCTCCTGCAGGAGGGAGAGAGGAAGAGGAAGGCTCCCCAACAGGGGAGGCCAAGGGTCCAAGAGGGAAGGACCATTCTCGGACAGCTCTCGCCAACATCAATGTTGGCGAGGATGAATGTCCTTCAGGGCCAGCCTCCGCGAGATCGTAAGTATCCGGATTCTGAATGATTTATAATTTCTTTTCGCGCCACATAGTGTCATTCTAATGCCGCATACCGCCTGTAGTCCGCCAGTGATGATCTCCCGCTTCATCGAAAGGGTCGTTGGCTTCGCCGGATGTATACTCCATCCCGACCGCCCACCTCGCGACGCCAAGACACCGAGGCGGGATCCCGTAAGGACCCATCGGGAGGCTCCGAGGCGCCACAAGGCGCCTCGGACTTTTGCGCCGACTCCACAATGTAACCCGCAGTGGTTCCGGAGTCCGCCGCGCCCTTCGAACGGCGGGCAAGACCGTGACGCCGGGCGGCTTCCGTCCAACCAGAGGCGCCGGCAATTTGTTGAGGCGCTGCAGCGCCCATCGAGGAAGAACACCGCACTATTATGAGTGCGGTGATTCGGTGGCAGCCGCCAAAGGCGGGCTGACCGAAGCCTGCAATAGCCTTCTATCGTGCTTTGAGGTAAGAAGTTAAAATATGCAATGTAATGCCGCATAGACAGAGCCCTCGATGCTCGGTTCGGTGTTCGGAAAGAAAAGCCGGACCGAGGATCTTAAAAAGATATACGCAGGGTCGCTGAAAAATTATGTCAATATGGGTTGCAGGCTGCGCTGACCTCTGCCAGACCGACCGTGGAGGTCGGTGCATTGAAGCAGAGCTCGAGCGGTCCGGCAAGAGCTCGGCCAAGGCCAGAAGCAGCTCCAAGACAAAGAAGGTGAGTAACACCACTTTGAATTTGTACTCATCGAAAAGGATTTAGGTTGCGACAAAAATAACAAGGATAACATGGTACCGCAGGGGCCACGAACGAGGTGGCGGCCTCAAGGATGCCGTGTTCGTGGCCGAACGCAATGCGCCACGGAACGGGGGAGCGAGAAAACAGGAGGCGCGGCTGGTGGTTCAGAAGAGCTCCAGTGCTCTCATGGAAAAGCAAGAGAGTTTGGAGCGTGACTCAAAGACTCGAGAGTCCGAGCTTGCTTCGCTCTCGAAAGTGCTAAACCGCCAAGGCCGAGGCCCATAAGTCCCTTCAGAGGTTGAATTGATGAAGAAGATAGCGGCGGTAAGGCATTTTTCATGCAAAGCAAGCATGTGAATGTAAATTACGTGATACTTACCCGAATTCAGAGCTCTCTGGCGCTTGCAGATCTGCCTCGCAGCGTGTCTCGATGTCGCCGATTCTACCGAGCCGAGGAGGGAGCTCAACGGAGAAGGTCTTCTCGGTCTCAAGATGTCGAGGCCGCCATCCGTGTTTCTAGCGACCAGTCAAGCAGCTGGTCGAAGCTTCACAAGGTGGCCGAGCAGGCCATGAAGGGGCTCATAGTCCGGTTTGTGGCCGGAGAGGCCATGCCTGGGAGCTACTTTGGCCTCGTCGACGGGTGGTGGATGCGCCCTCGGGTGGAGGTTATCAGCGCCCCGCCGTATTGAAGGTGCTCGTCGGGCCCTTGCCCGCAAAAAGGTGCATTGGGGCAAGCTGGATGCGGAGAAGCTAATCATCGACGCGCCACTAGCGGGCAAGGAGCATCGTGCGCCCAACTTTACTATAAGGCTGTCCTGAAGGGTGCCCGCAAGATTGCGGATGAGTGCCCCAGGGATGTAATTATTGAGTGAATTCGCAATGTGTTAGTGGGTGTGCGGCGCCTCTGTATTGAGCAATATCGCGACGTAGCTCGAGAGAGCGTTGTGCTGCTGTGTTCGCCCGGCCGAGTAGTTGTATCCGTGCGACGGTATTCGCTGTGGGTCGGGGCCCACGTGATCCATAGATAGATCTGGATTGTCTTGCCTTGTCCTCCAATATATCTCGCAAGTCCGCTGCGTTCCCCGTGGCTTCCTCTTTTAGAGCGATGCCGGGTACGGTTTTGGTGGAGGGCTTGCACGCCTCTATCGCGCCACGAGGTGGTCGGTCTGCAGACAGCGCCGGTGATGCTGCCTCCTCTAATCGGGGAGCAACTTGCGCTTTGGGTAACTTTTGGAGGGGCGCTCGAGTTCATACTCTTCGCCGCGAGGACCTCGGTCCATCTGCCGCCAAGAGGGTCTTGATCAGCTTGAAGCTGTTGTTGCTTTTTCTTTAGGCTGTTTGCCGTGGCTATTAGCCCGCCTAAAACGCTCTTGTTCGGCGGGATCCCTGTGCACGATTTAATTCGCTGTCAGCCGAGGCTTGCCTCGCCTCCCGAGGGAGGTAAGTAATTGTCATCCTCAACCTTCGCCGCCGCCTCTCCCGAGGGCTTGCTTCTGCCTCCCTCTGCGCTGGATCATGCCGGAGGGAGTTGTCTTCGCCACTTTACGGGGTGTTATTATCTCCTGTGCCGAATCTCCATTCTTGTCGTGGCGGGATTTAGAGCGGCGCCACGACGCCGGCGCTTGGGCTGTTTCTTTAAGGAATCGGCCTCCGCCGCTTCTTCGCCGTCCCCATCTTTTGGGGTGTCCACCATGTATATGTCGATGACGAGGTAGTTTTCCGGTGTCCTGTAGGCACTGGTTTCTGGTAGTCTCCGCACCATCGCCCATACCGCCGATGCCTTCGAGTCGTGGTCGAGCACGCGGTTAAATCGCCGACGGTGGCTACGGTGGGTGGTGGGTGGATCTGAATTTCTTCGTCATCCGCGTCCTAACCGCCCCGGCCGTAGTTCGCCAGGGCTCTCGGATAGCGAGATGCTTCAATGAATTTACGATATCGCCAAGGGCGAGTGCTGAAAGATGTCCGCAGCGGTGAATTCCATGATCGGCGCCAATCGGATTCGACCGCAAAGGCGCAGGAGGTTCGAGTCCGCAGGAGTCCGCACCGGAGTCATGGGCTTGGTGTGGGACAAGGTAAGTGTCGCTCCATCGCCGTAGGGAATTGCAGCTCGAGGCGGTGTCCAGCCATCCGCCCTCGACCCGAGCGATCGGCTCCGCATTATGAGTCGGAGCGATTCGCAGCGGCCTCCAAGGGGCTGTCCGGCGGCGAGTTAGGTCATGCCCATCGTGACAGCCGCTGCACGCCGGCTGTGGCTCAGATCCATCGAGGATCAAGTCCCCGCGGATATCGGCCGTGAAGTTTAGGCTTCCAAACCTGACCAGACGGCCAGGGCGAAGCCGATCTGCTCCAGATGGCCAAGGAGTTGGCCCGCAGCGCGGCCGCCAATACAAAGATCTGTCCGGGAGAAAGGTCTCACCCAGACTGCGCCGTTATTGATTGAAGAGGCCATCACGCCTATCGGCGACGACACGAGGAACTCTCAATGAAAGCACCAATGTCGGTGTCAAACCGCGGATCTCGGTAGGGGGTCCCGAATCAGGCGTCTAGGCGGATGGTAACAGGAGACAAGGGACACGATGTTTACCTGTGTTCGGGCCCTCTTGATGGAGGTAAAACCCTACGCCCCGCTTGATTGATATTGATATTGTGGATGTTTACAAGAGTGGATCTACCACGAGATCAAGGAGGCTAAACCCTAGAAGCTAGCCTATGGTATGATTGTAAGGGTTGTTGTGATTGTTGTCCTACGGACTAAAGCCGTCCGGTTTATATAGACACCGGAGAGGGCTAGGGTTACATAGAGTCGGTTACAATGGTAGGAGATCTACATATCCATATCGCCAAGCTTGCCTTCCACGCCAAGGAAAGTCCCATCCGGACACGGGGTGAAGTCTTCAATCTTGTATCTTCATAGTCTTGGAGTCCGGTCGATGATGATAGTTCGGCAAATGATAGTTCGGCTGATGATGGTAGTCCGGCTATCCGGACACCCCCTAATCCAGGACTCCCTCAGCGGCGAAGAACAGGGCGGCGGAAGACGGATTCCAGTGCCCCCCTACCTAGCGCGCCAAATGTCAGATTTCGGGTTCCGGCAGACCCTCTAGGTCCGAACTCTGGGGTGCACGCGGAGATCTCACCCCCTACCTACCTGCACCTCATCGCCTCGCAAGGATCTAAACTACACAAAGAGCAACACAAGGGACACAAGGTTTATACTGGTTCGGGCCACCATTGTGGTGTAATACCCTACCCAAAGGTGTGGTGTGGAGGATTGCCTCGGGGCTGATGATGAACAATACAAGGAAGAACAGCCTCATGAGGGTCTGTTTTGGCCGGTGCGATTTAACTGCTAGGGGAGTTCGGTCACTCTCTCTCTCTCTCTAGATTGCTTGACCTCTAGCTCTGCTCGGATTCCGATCCCTCTACCCTGTGGGTGGCTAGTCCTATTTATAGGCAGAGGCCCCGGCCTCTTCCCAAATATTGAGCGGAAGGGCGCCAACAATTGGCCATTTTGAAGGGGAACATCTAGTACACTTATCCTGACTAAAGTTGGTCCTCGCCTGTCAATGGTTCTGACGGTGACGCCGGCTTGGGCTCCACAATGACCTCCTTCCTACCGTTGTGATGGTCTTGGTCTTGTTGCACCGAAATGGTTGCCTTTGCTTGGTGCTCTCGCCTGCGCTTGCCTCCTTTGCACCAAAGAGGAAATAAGGACACTGCGCGGGTTGGCGCCCTCCTGGCGTCCTTGGTCGTCATGGCTTGCATCATGGGCACCTCATGAGGTACCCCGCCTTGATCTCTTCGCCTCCTCGCGAGCCAGCCTGACGAGTCCGTGCCTGAGGAAGCTTCCTGTCGTCCGCCCCGCGAGGCTTGGCCCCTCGCGGGGGTCTTGAGCTTGTGCTGGTGAAGATGGGCTATGCTGGGCCACCCCCTTGAGCCACGCCGCAGGCCGCAGGCAGGCAAGTCTGGGTACCCCCGTTCCCAGAACGCCGACACCTACACTTTATTCTTAGTTTAGTAAAATATGACAATAGCCCCAAATTAGTGTTTCAAAACAACCCACTACCGTAAAAAGTTTTACCTCAAATAAAATAGTTTATGATTTTATAAAATATCAAAGGCACTTATTTAAACGTTTTAACTATTGTTTTAATCATTTTAGAGTATTAAAACATTTTATAAAAGTGGGGTTTCCTCACCAGAAGTAACTTTGCATTACTTGGCACAACCCGGACATTTTAGTTTAAAGTTTGAAAACTTTTGTTGTTTGCCTTTAATTCAATTTCGAATTTGAATCGGTTTTGAACTAACCCGAGATTAACTACAGTGACAGAGGTGACGTGGCATCATTAGCAGGGAATTACTGTAGTCTAATTATCCGGGCGTCACAATTCTCCTCCACTACAAGAAATCTCGTCCCGAGATTTAAGAGGGGAGTAAGGGAGAAAGTTCTGGTTACGAAATTCGAACAATTCTTCTCTGTCTTCGTTGCTCTTCCCGAAGTAGTTGATCCCTTTTGGTGATGTCTTCATTTCTCTGCTCCAGGTCATCATGATGAAGTGGTCATCCTTCCTTCGGAGTCTTCATCATACTAACGAAAGATTAAGGGGGTATACCAGAAGAATGGACCTCTGCAGGGTAGACTATCTGGTAGACAACAACGAGGAAGGTGGCGGAAAGTAACACTCGAATTGAAATTCAAGACAATAACGAGAGCAATGTAAGAAGGTGCAAAATAGAAGTTTCAAGCGCATAGGCAATCGTTCGTTGCCTGAAGCGAAGTGTGAAAGGGGTTCAGAGAAATGGAAATAAGTATTGCGTCTGATACCAGATTGATGATCTCATCGAAAGGTGGCTCGTGAATTACACACGAGGTCACGCGTGAGGAATAACCTCGGGAACAGGGGGTGTACAGGAGAGTCAGGTTTCGATCCTGTGGAACTGTTGGTTATGGGCCCACCATGTGGGTTAAAAGAAAGAAGGGCAGTGACGTCTTCGTTCATCGGTAACTTTACTTGGAGCTATATTTTTATTCACCACATGATATGTGTTTTGCTTGGAGCGTCATTTATTTTTGTTAGTTTTTGCTTGCTGTCATTTAGATTAATGTTTTGCATCTCTATTTTCAATAAAAATGTCAAGGATAGCTTTTGCCATGCTTATTTTGCAAGTATGCATGTTGCTGTTTGTAAACAGAAAGTTTACCGCTGTTGCAAAAATTCCATAGAAAAGTCAGAATGTGATAAAATGTTGAAACCTTTTGCATAAGAAGCTCTGATAAATTTACTACAGTGGGAATTTTCTTTCATAATTTTTGGAGTTAGGGAAGTATGATGAATCTTGCATTCTTTGCAGACTGTACTGTTTTGGCAGATTGCTGTTATGTTTGCATTGTTTGCATATGTTTGCTTGTTTAATGATTCTATTTGAGGATAGGAATATTAAATATGCAGAGGCATTTAGTATGCAATGTTGAATAATAATTTTAGTGATTTGCTACAGTATAGTATGATAAGGTTTTTGCATTGGTTTATACTAACTAATCTCAAGAGTTCTTGTTGAGTTTGGTGTGGATGAAGCTTTTGAGATTTAGGAAACCGTGATATGGGAGGAATTAAGGAGACACAAAAGCTCAAGCTTGGGGATGCCCCAGGCACCCCAAGATAATATTTCGAGAAGTCTCAAGCATCTAAGCTTGGGGATGCCCCCGTTGGCATCCCACCTTTCTTCTTCAACAACTACCGGTTAGTATCGGTTGAACCTAAGTTTTTGCTTCTTCACATGAGTTGTGCTATCCTTGCAATGTAGTTTTATTTAGCTTTGCTTGCTGTTTGAATAAAATACCAAGATCTGAAATTATTAAATGGGAGATTCTTCACATAGTTGTATAATTATTCGACTACTCATTGATCTTCACTTATATCTTTTGGAGTAGTTTGTTGTTTGCTCTAGTGCTTCACTTATATCTTTTAGAGCACGGTGGTGGATTTGTTTTATAGAAACTTTGATCTCTCATGCTTCACTTAGATTATTTTGAGATTCTTAAATAGCATGGTAATTTGCTTAAATAATCCTAATATGCTAAGCATACAAGATTTGTAAGAATTCTTATGAGTGTGTTGAATACTAAGAAAAGTTTGATGCTTGATAATTGTTTTGAGATATGAAGATGGTGATATTAGAGTCATGCTAGTTGAGTAGTTGTGAATTTGAGAAATACTTGTGTTAAAGTTTGTGATTCCCGTAGCATGCACGTATGGTGAACCGTTATGTGATGAAGTCGGAGCATACTTTATTTATTGATTGTCTTCCTTATGAGTGGTGGTCGGGGACGAGCGATGGTCTTTTCCTACCAATCTATCCCCCTAGGAGCATGCGCGTAATACTTTTGCTTTGATAACTTGTAGATTTTTGCAACAAGTATATGAGTTCTTTATGACTAATGTTGAGTCCATGGATTATACGCACCCTTCCTCCTTCCACCATTGCTAGCCTCTCTAATACCGCGCACTTTTCGCCGATATCATACACCCACCATAAACCTTCCTCAAAACAGCCACCATACCTACCTATCATGGCATTTCCATAGCCATTCCGAGATATATTGCCATGCAACTTTCCACCTTTCCGTTTATTATGACATGCTCCATCATTGTCATATTGCTTTGCATGATCATGTAGTTGACATTGTATTTGTGGCAAAGCCACCTTTCATAATTCTTTCATACATGTCACTCTTGATTCATTGCATATCCCGGTACACCGCCGGAGGCATTCATATAGAGTCATATCTTGTTCTAAGTATTGAATTGTAATTCTTGAGTTGTAAGTAAATAAAAGTGTGATGATCATCATTATTAGAGCATTGTCCCAGTGAGGAAAGGATGATGGAGACTATGATTCCCCCACAAGTCGGGATGAGACTCCGGACGAAAAAGAAAAAAAGAAAAAAAAGAGGCCATAAAAAAAAGAGAAAAGGCCCAACAACAAAAAAAACAAAAAAAATGAGAGAAAAAGAGAGAAGGGGCAATGCTACTATCCTTTTACCACACTTGTGCTTCAAAGTAGCACCATGATCTTCATGATAGAGAGTCTCCTATGTTGTCACTTTCATATACTAGTGGGAATTTTACATTATAGAACTTGGCTTGTATATTCCAATGATGGGCTTCCTCAAAATGCCCTAGGTCTTCGTGAGCAAGCGAGTTGGATGCACACCCACTTAGTTTCTTTTGTTGAGCTTTTTATACTTATAGCTCTAGTGCATCCGTTGCATGGCAATCCCTACTCACTCACATTGATGTCTATTGATGGGCATCTCCATAGCCCGTTGATACGCCTAGTTGATGTGAGACTATCTTCCCCTCTTTTTGTCTTCTCCATAACCACCATTCTATTCCACATATAGTGCTATATCCATGGCTCACGCTCATGTATTGCGTGAAGATTGAAAAAGTTTGAGAATGTCAAAAGTATGAAACAATTGCTTGGCTTGTCATTGGGGTTGTGCATGATTTAAATACTTTGTGTGGTGAAGATAGAGCATAGCAAGACTATATGATTTTGTAGGGATAACTTTCTTTGGCCATGTTATTTTGAGAAGACATAATTCCTTAGTTAGTATGCTTGAAGTATTATTATTTTTATGTCAATATGAACTTTTATCTTGAATCTTTCGGATCTGAATATTCATACCACAAGTAAGAAGAATTACATTGAAATTATTCCAAGTAGCATTCCACATCAAAAGTTATCTTTTTTTATCATTTACCTACTCGAGGACGAGCAGGAATTAAGCTTGGGGATGCCTGATACGTCTCCAACGTATCTATAATTTTTGATTGCTCCATGCTATATTATCTACTGTTTTGGGAAATATTGGGCTTTATTTTCCACTTTTATATTACTTTTGGGACTAACCTATTAACCGGAGGCCCAGCCCAGAATTGCTGTTTTTTTTTGCCTATTTCAGTGTTTCGAAGAAAATGAATACCAAACGAAGTCGAAACGGAATGAAATCAACTGGAGAAGTTATTTTTGGAAGGAAAGCTACCGGAAAAGCTTGGAGTGCACGTCAGGAAAGAAGGGAGATGGCCACGAGGGTGGGGGGCGCGCCCACCCCCCTAGGGCGCACCCCACTGCCTCGTGGGCCCCCCGGAGGTCCACCGACGTACTTCTTTCACCCATATATACCCACGTACCCTAAAACTTCTGAAGACGAGAATATATCTGGAGTTCCGCCGCGCAAGCCTCTCAGAGCCACCAAAACCTCTCGGGACCCTGTTCAAGCACCTCACGGAGGGGGGAACCTCACCGTGGCCATCTTCATCATCCCGCGCTCTCCATGACGAGGAGGGAGTAGTTCACCGGGGCTGAGGGTATGTACCAGAGCTATGTGTTTTATCTCTCTCTCTCGTGTTCTTGATTTGGCACGATCTTGATGTATCGCGAGCTTTGCTATTATAGTTGGATCTTATGTTTCTTCTCCCCTCTACTCTCTTGTAATGGATTGAGTTTTCCTTTGAAGTTATCTTATCGGATTGAGTCTTTAAAGATTTGAGAACACTTGATGTATGTCTTGCCGCGTGATCTGTGGTGACAATGGGATATCACGTGATTCACTTGATGTATGTTTTGGTGATCAACTTGCGGGTTCCGCCCATGAACCTATGCATAGGGGTTGGCACACGTTTTCGTCGTGATTCTCCGGTAGAAACTTTGGGGCACTCTTGGAGGTTCTATGTGTTGGTTGAATAGATGAATTTGAGATTGTGCGATGCATATTGTATAATCATACCCACGGATACTTGAGGTGACATTGGAGTATCTAGGTGACATTAGGGTTTTGGTTGTTTTGTGTCTTAAGGTGTTATTCTAGTACGAACTCTAGGGCTGTTTGTGACACTTATAGGAATAGCCCAACGGATTGATTGGAAAGAATAACTTTGAGGTGGTTTCGTACCCTACCATAATCTCTTCGTTTGTTCTCCACTATTAGTGACTTTCGAGTGACTCTTTGTTGCATGTTGAGGGATAGTTATATGATCCAATTATGTTATTATTGTTGAGAGAACTTGCACTAGTGAAAGTATGAACCCTAGGCCTTGTTTCCTAGCATTGCAATACCGTTTACCTCACTTTTACCACTTGTTACCTAGCTGTTTTTATATTTTAAGATTACAAAAACCTATATCTACCATCCATATTGCACTTGTATCACCATCTCTTCGCCGAACTAGTGCACCTATACAATTTACCATTGTATTGGGTGTGTTGGGGACACAAGAGACTCTTTGCTATTTGGTTGCAGGGTTGCTTGAGAGAGACCATCTCACCCTATGCCTCCCGCGGATTGATAAACCTTAGGTCATCCACTTGGGGGAAATTTGCTACTGTCCTACAAACCTCTGCACTTGGAGGCCCAACATCGTCTACAAGAAGAAGGTTACGTAGTAGACATCAAGAGGTAGCGTGCCGACGGCGATCACATCGACCTTGGAACCATTTCCCATGCGCATCGTCACCTCTTCCTTAGCCAATCTTCGTTTAATTCGTAGCCCCTGTTTCGAGTTGCAAATATGAGCAGCAGAACCAGTATCAAATACCCAGGCACTACTACGAGCATCAGTAAGGTACACATCAATAACATGTATATCAAATATACCTTTCACTTCTCCATCCTTCTTATCCGCCAAATACTTGGGGCAGTTCCGCTTCCAGTGACCAGTCCCTTTGTAGTAGAAGCACTCAGTTTCGGGCTTGGGTCCAGACTTGGGTTTCTTCTCCTAAGCAACAACATTCTTGCCGTTCTTCTTGAAGTTCCCCTTCTTCCCTTTGCCCTTTTTTCTTGAAACTAGTGGTCTTGTTGACCATCAACACTTGATGCTCCTTTTTATTTCTACCTCCGCAGCCTTTAGCATTGCGAAGAGCTCGGGAATTTTCTTGTTCATCCCTTGCATATTATAGTTCATCACAAAGCCTTTATAGCTTGGTGGCAGTGATTGAAGAACTCTGTAAATGACACTATCATCAGGAAGATTAACTCCCAGCTGAGTCAAGTGGTTATGGTACCCGCACATTCTCGAGTATGTGTTCACCGACGTAACTATTCTCCTCCATTTTGCACCTATAGAACTTGTTGGAGACTTCATATCTCTCAACTCGGGCATTTGCTTGAAATATTAACTTCAACTCTTGGAACATCTCATATGATCCATGATGTTCAAAACGTCTTTGAAGTCCCGATTCTAAGCCGTAAAGCATGGCACACTAAACTATCGAGTAGTCATTAGCTTTGCTCTGTCAGACATTCTTAACGTCATCAGTAGCGTCTGCAGCAGGCCTAGCACCTAGTGGTGCTTCTAGGACGTAATTCTTCTGTGCAGCAATGAGGATAATCCTCAAGTTATGGACCCAGTCAGTGTAGTTGCTACCATCATCTTTCAACTTAGCTTTCTCTAGGAACGCATTAAAATTCAAAGGAACGGTAGCACGGGCCATTGATCTACAATAACATAGACATGCAAAATAACTATCAGGACTAAGTTCATGATAAATTGAAGTTCAATTAATCATATTACTTAAGAACTCCCACTTTGATAGACATCCCTCTAGTCATCTAAATGATCACGTGATCCAAATCAACTAAACCATGTCCGATCATCACGTGAGATGGAGTAGTTTTCAATGGTGTACATCACTATGTTGATCATATCTAATATATGACTACATTAGACCTTTCGCTCTCCGTGTTCCGAGGCCATATCTGAATATGCTAGGCTCGTCAAGTTTAACCCGAGTATTCTGCGTGTGCAAAACTGGCTTGCACCCGTTGTATGTGAACATAGAGCTTATCACACCCGATCATCACGTGGTGTCTTGGCACGACAAACTATAGCAACGGTGCATGCTCAGGGACAACACTTATACCTTGAAATTTAGTAAGGGATCATCTTATAATGCTACCGCCGTACTAAGAAAAATAAGATGCATAAAAGATAAACATCACATGCAATCAAAATATGTGACATGATATGGCCATCATCATCTTGTGCTCATGATCTCCATCACCGAAGCATCGTCATGATATCCATCATCACCGGCGCGACACCTTGATCTCCATCGTAGCATCGTTTTCGTCTCGCCAACTATTGCTTCTAATACTATCGTTGTCGCTTAGTGATAAAGTAAAACAATTACATGGAGATTGCATTGCATACAATAAAGCGACAACCATATGGCTCCTGCCAGTTGCCGATAACTCTGTTACAAAACATGATCATCTCATACAACATTTTATATCACATCATGTCTTGACCATATCACATCACAGCAAGCCCTGCAAAAACAAGTTAGACGTCCTCTACTTTGTTGTTGCAAGTTTTACGTGGCTGCTACGGGCTTCTAGCAAGAACCGTTCTTACCTACGCATAAAAAACCACAACAATTTTTCGTCAAGTGTGTTGTTTTAACCGGACCGGGCGTAGTCAAACTCGATTCAACTAAAGTTGGAGAAACAAACACCCGCCAGCCACCTGTGTGCGAAGCACATCGGTAGAACCAGTCTCATGAACGCGGTCATGTAATGTCGGTCCGGGCCGGTTCATCCAACTATACCGCCGAATCAAAGTAAGACGTTGCTGGTAAGCAGTATGACTATTATCGCCCACAACTCTTTGTGTTCTACTCGTGCATATAACATCTACGCATAAACCTGGCTCGGATGCAACTGTTGGGGAACGCAGTAATTTCAAAAAAAATCCTATGATCACACAAGATCTATCTAGGAGATGCATAGCAACGAGAGGGGAGAGTGTGTGCATGTACCCTCATAGACCGAAAGCGGAAGAGTTTAGTAACGCGGTTGATGTAGTCGAACTTCTTCGCGATCCAATCGATCCAAGTAGCGGACGTACGACACCTCCACGTTCAGCACACGTTCAGCTCGATGATGTCCCTCGTGCTCTTGATCCAGTTGAGGACGAGGCTGAGTTCCATCAGCATGACGGCGTGGCGACGGTGATGATGATGTTACCGGTGCAGGGCTTCGACTAAGCACTATGACGATATGACCGAGGTGTGTAACTATGGAGGGGGGCACCGCACACGGCTGAAAGATCAACTTGTGTGTTCTAGGGTGCCCCCTTGCCCCCGTACATAAAGAAGGGAGGGGTAGGTCGGTCGCAGGGGCGGAGGCAGTGGGGGGCGAGCGGGGTCCAGACCCCCCTATGGATCGGGCCCCCTCAACAGTTATGAGCGGGGACTATGGTAGTTTGTATGTTATAATCTCCATCACTACTCGGCAATTAGCGATGAAATAGGCTAACTTGTAACTGACGAACATGTTAATTGCTAAACCGCCCAAGCCCAAAACGTATAGACTACGTACAGAAGAAGTAGCCCACAATGGAACCTATAGGCTGTTGATGCATCGACAGTCGATCAATAGTTATATCTGTTGGGGATCGTAGCAGAAATTTAAAAAAAATTCTACGCATCACCAAGATCAATCTATGGAGTCATCTAGCAATGAGAGAGAGGGGAGTGCATCTACATACCCTTGTAGATCGCGAGCGGAAGCATTCAAGAGAACGGAGTTGATGGAGTCGTACTCGTCGTGATCCAAATCACCGATGATCCTAGCGCCGAACGGACGGCACCTCCGCGTTCAACACACGTACGGAGCGGAGACGTCTCCCACGCCTTGATCCAGCAAGGAGGAGTGAAAGGTTGAGGAAGAGAGCTCCAGCAGCAGCACGACGACGTGGTGGTGATGGAGTGGCAGTACTCCGGCAGGGCTTCGCCAAGCTCTTAATGGAGGAGGAGAGGTGTTGGGGAGGGGAGGGGCTGCGCCTTGGATGTGGTGTTGTAGCCCTCCCCTCGCCCCTCTATTTATAGGAGAAGGGGGAAGGGGGGCCGGCCCCTCTAGATGGGATCTAGAGGGGGGCGGCGGCCAAGGGGGAGGGGGCTTGCCCCCCAAGCAAGGGAGGCGCCCCCCTTTAGGGTTCCCCCCAACCCTAGGCGCATGGGCCTGCTACGTCTTAAACTTGCGTTGGTTTTCCTCAAAGAGGAGAGGGTGATGCAGCAAAGTGTAGCGTAAGTATTTCCCTCAGTTTTGAGAACCAAGGTATCAATCCAGTAGGAGGCTCCTCAAAAGTCCCACGCACCTACACAAACAAACCGAGGACTCGCAACCAAGGCAATAAAGGGGTTGTCAATCCCTTCAAGGCCACTTGCGAAAGTGAGATCTAATAAAGATAGTATGAAAATATAAATATATTTTTGGTATTTTATAATATAGATGCAAAAAAGTAAAGATGCAAATAAAAGTAGATTGGAAACCAATATGATAAGAGATAGACCCGGGGGCCATAGGTTTCACTAGTGGCTTCTCTCAAGATAGCATAAGTATTACGGCGGGTGAACAAATTACTATCGAGCAATTGATAGAAAAGCGCATAGTTATGAGATTATCTAGGCATGATCATGTATATAGGGGCATCACGTCCATAACAAGTAGACCGACTCCTGCCTGCATCTACTACTATTACTCCACACATCGACCGCTATCCAGCATGCATCTAGAGTATTAAGTTCATAAGAAAAGAGTAACGCATTAAGCAAGATGACATGATGTAGAGGGACAAAACTCATGCAATATGATATAAACCCCATCTTGTTATCCTCGATGGCAACAATACAATACGTGCCTTGCAACCCTTTCTGTCACTGGGTAAGGACGCCGCAAGATTGAACCCAAAGCTAAGCACTTCTCCCATGGCAAGAAAGATCAATCTAGTAGGCCAAACCAAACTGATAATTCGAAGAGACTTGCAAAGATAACTTAATCACACATAAAAGAATTCAGAGAAGATTCAAATATTATTCATAGATAAACTTGATCATAAACCCACAATTCATCGGATCTCGACAAACACACCGCAAAAAGAGATTACATCGAATAGATCTCCACAAGAGAGGGGAGAACATTGTATTGAGATCCAAAAGAGAGAAGAAGCCATCTAGCTAATAACTATGGACCCGTGGGTCTGTGGTAAACTACTCACAACTCATCGGAGGGGCAAGGATGTTGATGTAGAGGCCCTCCGTGCTTGATTCCCTCCCAGAGAGTGCCGCCAAGGCTCCAAGATGGGATCTCGCGGATACGTAAGGTTACGGTGGTGGAAATTGTGTTTCGTGGTGCCCCGGATGTTTTCGGGTGCGAGGTATATATAGGAAGAAGAAGTACGCCGGTGGTCATTGGGGCCCACGAGACAGGGGCGCCCTATAGGGGGCGCCCCCTATCTCGTGGAGGCTCCGTTGCTTCTTGACTTGCACTCCAAGTTCTCTCGATCACGCTCAGCGAGAAAATCACGTTCCCGAAGGTTTCATTCCGTTTGGACTCCGTTTGATATTCCTTTTCTTCGAAATACTGAAATAGGCAAAAAAACAGCAATATGGGCTGGGCCTCTGGTTAATAGGTTAGTCCCAAAAATAATATAAAAGTGGAAAATAAAGCCCAATAAAGCCTAAAACAATAGATAAAGTAGCATGGAGCAATAAAAAATTATAGATACGTTGGAGACGTATCATGCATCCCCAAGCTTAATTCCCGCTCGTCCTCGAGTAGGTAAATGATAAAAAGAGAATTTTTGATGCGGAGTGATACTTTGGCATAATTTCAATGTAAATCTTCTTAATTGTGGTATGAATATTCAGATCCGGAAGATTCAAGACAAAAGTTCATATTGACATAAAAATAATAATACTTCAAGTATACTAACTAAGCTCTTCTCAAAATAACATGGCCAAAGAAAGTTACCCTACAAAATCATATAGTCTGGCTATGCTCCATCTTCCCCACACAATATATTTAAATCATGCACAACCCCGATGACAAGCCAAGCAATTGTTTCATACTTTAACATTTTCAAAACTTTTTCAATCTTCACGCAATACATGAGCGTGAGCCATGGATATAGCACTATATGTGGAATAGAATGGTGGTTGTGGAGAAGACAAAAAGGGAGAAGATAGTCTCACATTAACTAGGCATATCAACGGGCTATGGAGATGCCTAATGTCGGTGTCAAAACCGGCGGATCTTGGGTAGGGGGTCCCGAACTGTGCGTCTAGGCGGATGGTAATAGGAGACAAGGGACACGATGTTTTTACCCAGGTTCGGGCCCTCTCGATGGAGTTAATACCCTACTCCTGCTTGATTAATATTGATGATATGGGTAGTACAAGAGTAGATCTATCACGAGATCAGAGAGGCTAAACCCTAGAAGCTAGCCTATGGTATGATTGTTCTTCGTCCTACGGACTAAAACCCTTCGGTTTATATAGACACCGAATAGGGTTAGGGTTACACAGAGTCGGTTACAATGGTAGGAGATCTACATATCCGTATCGCCAAGCTTGCCTTCCACGCCAAGGAAAGTCCTATCCGGACAAGGGACGAAGTCTTCAATCTTGTATCTTCATAGTCTAGAATCCGCCAAAGATGATAGTTCGCTATCCGGACACCCCTAGTCCAGACTCCTCAAGAGTCTCTCGAACCAGGCTTCAATGACGACGAGTCCGGCGCGATATTGTCTTCGCATTGCAAGGCGGGTTCTCTTCCTAATACTTAGAAGGTTTTGAACACAAGGATAGTGTCCGGCTCTGCAAAACAAGTTCCACATACCACCGTAGAGAGAATAATTTTTGCACAGATCTGCTGACGTATTCCGTGGCGTGACATCACACCACGGCCAGGCCTTTATACGAATCGTTTTTTACTGTTCCACCTTAGCGCGTTTAGCGAGGCGGTTTCCTTGGCACGTCTTATCAAAGCGAGATCGTGCCCCTTATTCCGGATTCCCATCAATACGGACGTGGGTAACCCATCCGCGCCATTGATTACGGCGCTTGGGAGATAAGCGAGTTTTACCAGTGGCGGGGACGATAGCTTCGTCCGTCCATATAAGGGATAAGGATCCACCTTTTCACCCACGCCTTCTTCCTCCTTTGCTCATCCATTTCACAAGACTCGAGCTCCGCGCCTAAGTCCGCACATCCCACCTCAACCTTCTCCAACTATGTCCGGAGCGGAGGCAGGTAGATGGCCTCCTCCGTCACGGAGGGCACATCGAAAGCTGCGGAAGGCCGGATACTTATCCAGCAACATCGCGCACCGCTACCCGACGAGGGGCAGCTCATTCCAACCCCTGTGCCCCATGAGAGGGTGGTGTTTCTCACCCACTTCCTCCATGGACAAGGTTTTCCACTTCACCCATTTGTCCGGGGCTCATGTTCTACTACGGCCTAGACTTCCACGATCTAGCCCCGAATTTCATCCTCAACATCTCGGCGCTCATCGTCAGGTGCGAGGCCTTCCTGCATCCAGCCCCACTTCGCTTATGGCTGAAGATCTTCAATGTCAAGTCAAGGTAGTGGGCGGCCGCCAAGCAGAAAAGCGGAGGTGCCATGGTTGGCAAGATGGCCAAAGTCCTATGGCTCGAGGGCTCCTTTGTGGAGACCATAAAGGGGTGGCAATCGGGGTGGTTCTACATCACCGAGCCGTGCGACACTCAATGGGCGGCGGCCCCCGAATTCCGATCTGGCCTCCCCACGCGGCTCACATCATGGAAAGAGACGGGCCTGACGTGGGGGGATTTGGACGAGCTGTCTGGACTCCAAACCTGCGTCCGAAACCTGGTGGACAACAATCTCAGGCTTGTCAACGTAATCCAGATGATGCTCATCTGCCGGATTCTCCCATGCCAACAACGGGCCTTCAAATTGTGGGAGTTTGATCCGGCACAGCACCCAACTCTAAAAAGGCTCTTCGACACTACGCATTTAAGATGCTCGAAGGTGCTGTTCAAGGACGCCGAGGTTCTACATCCGCTACGGAAGATCGCGATTCAGCTCGCAGCGTCAAGCCAGCGAGGTAAGTTATTTTACCCTTTATGGGACTCTTTTTCATAGTTTGACTCTATGCGGATCTAAAACTCCCTAACCTTTGACAGATCTGGCTGAAGACGTCCGGACAGATTAACCGTCCGCCCTTTGCCGAAGACTCAGCGGACGCCCGCTTGACGGGCTGCTGGCTCCGAACCTCACATGGTGCCGAGAAGAAGGCCAAGAAGAAGGCCACGGAACTCGGCGGAGCTCCGGCGCCAGTGTTGTCGGACTCATCGCCCGACAACCCCGAGGCGGAATCCTCCTCCGAGGAAGAGGAGGAGGAAAGAAGCCTCTCCCAGTGGGAAGAGAAGAAAAGGAAAGCCACCCCAACCGGGAGGCCGGAGGGTCCAAGAAGGAAGGACCTTCCTCCGGACTTCTCCACCAATGCCGATAACGACGAGGAGGAGGGCCAACAAGAGCCAAGCCCTCGGCGAGATCGTAAGTGTCCGGATACCCATGGCTTTTTTCATTGCATAGTGTTCTCTAATGCCAACAATCATGCAGCCCGCCCAAGGACGAGCTCGCCGCTTGCCGAGCGGGTCTCTGAATTCGCCGGAAGTGGAGAGTACTTCACTTCCGGCCGCCTCCTCACCTCACGCCATGACGACGCCGAGGTGGGGCCCGAGGGGGCCTGGTCAAGAGGAGGTGGCGAGGAGGCGCCGCAAGGCAGCGCCCCTGACTCAGCGCGAGGGGAGCGAGACCCCGGGATCTAAGCCCACCCTTGTTCGAACTCCATACCGAACCTTCACGGTTCCAAGTCCGCAAGCGCCCCTTTGTAGGAAGGGAAGACGCCGTGTCCTCCGGCCCAACCGAGGCACCGGATAGCATCGAGGCGCTTAACAGCCCTCCATCAGGAGGAGCACCACACTGCTTATGAGTGTGGTGATCCAGAAGTTCATCCGCCAAGAGCGGGCTGATGAAGCCTGCATCAGCCTTCTAACAGGCTTTGAGGTAAGTTTAGAATATGTAAAAATATTACCGCATAGACAAGAGCCCTCGATGCTTAGTTCGCTGTTTGGAAATAAAAGCCGGACTAAGGATCTAAAAAGATATACGCAGGAGTCTAACATAAGCATGTCAATATGCGAATGCAGGCTGCGCTGCTGACCTCTGCCAGACCGATCATGGAGGTCAATGCATTGAAGAAGAGCCTCGAGCGGTCCGAGAACGAGCTCGGCCTTGCCAAGAAGCAGCTCGAGGACATGGAAGGTAAGCAATACCTTATTAAAGAAATACCTCATAGAAAGGATTCGGTTGCAAAAAATGACAGGAATAACGTGGGTATTGTAGGGGCCACGAACGAGGTGGCGACCCTGAAGGAAGCGGTGTCCGCGGCCGAAATCAAAGCGCCATGGAGCGCACCGAGCGAGAGAAGCAGGAGGAGCGGTGGCGGAGGTGCGGCAAGATCTCCGTGCCTCGTGAAAAACACGAGAGTTTGGAGCATGACTCAAGACTCGAGAGTCCGAGCTCGCCTCGGCTCTTGAGAGTGCCAAAGCCGCTAAGGCCGAAGCCCAAAAAGCCCTCCAAGAAATTGAATCATTAAAGAAGATAGCGGCGGGTAAGGCATTCTTTATGCAAAGCAAGCATGTGAAAGTGAATTATCTATTACTTACCCGGATTCGGAACTCTCCAGGAGCATTCGCAGATCTGCCCCGTAGTGTGTCTGATGCTGCTGCGTTCTACCGCGCCAAGGAGGGGAGCTCGACGGAAAAGGTGTTTTGGTCTCAGTATGCTGAGGCCGAACGTCCGGTGCCCCTGAGCGACCAGCTGAAGCAGCTGGTCGAGCTCCACAAGGTCGCCGAACAGGCCATGAAGGGCCTCATAGTTCGGCTATGGCCATTGGAAGCCATGCCTGGGAGCTACTTCGGGCTAGTGCAGCGGCTGGTGGACGCCTGTCCATGGATTGAAGTCATCAAGCGCTCCGTCTGCATTGAAGGTGCCCGTCGGGCCCTTGCCCGTGCTAAAGTGCACTGGGGCAAGCTGGATGCGGAGAAGCTTGTGACGGACGGGCCACCGAAGGACAAGGAGCATCGCAAGCCCGAAATGTACTATGAGGGCGTCCTGAAGGGTGCCCGCCATATAGCGGATGAGTGCTCCAAAGATGTAATTTTTTAATAGACTCGCATTTGTTATCCTGTACGCTGAAAACTTGTTCATATGCGCTAAGCAACGCTTGTTAATTTAAAATATTACCTTTTGTGCGGTTGTTTATCAAATTTGAGAGATGGCAAGTCGTTGGCTTAAGCCCCCATGCCACGAGTGCTGGGGTGTTCGGGATAAACTTGAGCGCTCTTGTTCCCATTCTTGGGTCCGTCGAGGGAGGCGCTCAACGCAACGAACAAGGCAACCGGACTTATAGTGCTTGAACACTCTCACTTAGCCATAGAATTCTATAATTTTAAATTTCGGCGAAGCCCCTAGTATTCGGAAGACCGAGTTCGGGGCGCTATCCACGCCTTGGCCGGACAATGCCGACTCCTCGCTCTAAGCGGCATAAGTCTTTAGGGACCAAAAACCTCTCGAACAGCGATCGCTCTCGCCTCTATCATGACGGCCAGTTTTAGCTTTCTCCACTAAGGTTCTCAACCTAGCTCATCCGGGGCACAATCGCAGTGGTTCTCCCAGCGCTACCTTAGCCGATATAACGGAACCTAAGGTACCAAAACATGGGAGCCGGGCAAACCCAACTATTGACCCAAGACATGATTCGAGCCGATGCATATAATGCTATAAGTTCGGGTGCCGACTTGTGAAAGTGTTCCACTTATCACACCATACTTTTGGGGTACTTAAGCCCTCGGTGTATTGGCCGCACTAAAGTGTACGGGTGCAACATGTCATGAAATGAACATATATATAGATAAAGAAAGGAGTGCAATAATAGGCAAAAGCTATGTATTGTTTATTCAAAAGGTACCGCAATGGAAGCGAACGATACAAATAGTGCGATAAGAAAGGGATGGGACTATTTAACATGTCCTCTCCAGGGTAAGCTGCGGATGGTATGTAAAACAGGTATAATGATCGTAGTAGAGACCACATGGACACTGACGAAGCTTTCTGCTTCCCTGGCTGTTGCATCGTGAGTTCGGCAATTCTAGTGCCGGACAGGACTTCTGGAAAACGGAGTCCTGAAAGTAAGAAAAAAGAAGAAAAGAAAAAGAATGACACAATCGGGAGCCCCTGGTGCGGTTGAGCCGCATTCTGGGCGTGCCGTGGTCGTTCCCCTCCCCTTATGCCCATGGTATCTCCAGAGCGTAGTTATGTACGCGTAGTACTGGCTTCGCAGTTTCGCGAGGGCTGGGGTTGGGGCCGGATTGCTACGCGTGCTCGGATCGTGCCAGGCGGTCTTGTTGTAGGTTACTCCGGGCGCGCTTGACGGTGGCCGGACCTTTAATAGCCGGACTCGAGAATTGTTGTGAGAGGCTGCTTTGCACCTCCGCCGCGAGGGCCGCCGTGTGCTCCTCTGTTCGGAGAGAGCGTTCGGTGTTTCCATTGACCGTGATTACTCCTCGAGGGCCTGGCATCTTGAGCTTGAAGTATGCGTAGTGCGGCACCGCATTGAACTTTGCAAATGCGGTTCGTCCAAGCAATGCGTGATAGCCGCCATGAACGGGACTATGTCGAAGATTAACTATTCGCCGGAAGTTATCCGGGATCCAAGACCACTTCGAGTGTAACTCGAGCCTGCACAATTGGCCTCTACACCTGGTATGACGCCTTTAAAGGTCGCCTTTGTGGGTTTAATCCTTGAGGGTCTATGCCCATTTTGCACATCAGATCCCGATAAAGCAGGTCAGGTTGCTACCGCCGTCCATCAGACTCTAGTGAGGTGAAATCCGTCAATGATTGGGTCAAGAACCAATGCGGTGAATCTGCCGTGACGGATGCTAGTGGGGTGGTCCCTTCGATCAAATGTGATCGGGCAGAGGACCATGGGTTGAACTTGGGCGATCGCTCCATCGCATATACGCCCCTTAGTGCACGCTCCGCTCCCTTTTGGGTATGTGGGTTGCGTATATCATGTTCACCGTCCGCACTTGTGGGGGAAAGCCCTTCTGTCCTCTATTGTTCGGCGGCCGGGGATCTTCCTCGTCATCGCTATACAGCCCCTTGTCGTTGTTTTCGGCGCTTAGCTTGCCTGCTTGCTTGAACACCCGACAATCCCTGTTGGTGTGGTTGGCTGGTTTTTCGGGGGTGCCATGTATCTGGCACAGGCGATCGAGTATTCGGTCCAAGTTGGACGGGCCCTGGGTATTTCTTTTGAATGGCTTCTTCCGCGACCGGTTCGAGCCTCGAGTCCGCATTTATCGTCAGATCTTCAGATTATCACCGCACGCGGCATTTATGCTTGTTGTGACGCGACCTGCCATTGCTGTCCTTGGTATCCGAACTATCAGGGTGTTTGGCCAAGTTGTTGCTTCAAGCTAGCCAGCTGTCCTCTCCCGCGCAAAAGCGGGTCATGAGTGTGGTGAGGGCTGCCATGGATTTTGGCTTTTCCTGTCCTAGGTGCCGAGCAAGCCACTCGTCGCGGATGTTATTTTAAAGGTTGCAAGGGCCTCTGCATCCGGACAGTCAACGATTTGATTTTTCTTGGTTAGGAACCATGTCCAGAATTGTCTGGCCGATTCTTTTGGCTGCTGAATTATGTGGCTGAGGTCATCGGAGTCCGGTGGTCGCATCGATGTGCCTCGGAAGTTATCAAGGAATGCGGCTTCCGTGTCCTCCCAACAACCAATTGATTCTGGCCGGGCAAGCTGTTGAGCCAATGCCGAGCTGGTCCTTTAAGCTTGAGTGGAGGTATTTGATGGCATGTAGATCATCACCGGGCCATGTGGATATGGAGGAGATAGTCCTCGATCCGCACCGCAAGATCTGTGGTACCATCGTATGATTCAATGTTTACGGGTTTGAAGCCCTCAGGGATTTGATGATCCATTACTTCATCTGTGAAGCATAGTGGGTGTGCGGCGCCTCTGTATTGAGCTATATCACGACGCAGCTCAAATGAGCTTTGTCTACTGTGCTCGGCCCGACCGGAATTGTTGTATCCGGCATGACGGTTATCGTCACGTGTCGTGGGGCGCCCACGCGATCCATAGATCGATCTTGTTTGCCTTGCCTTGTCCTCCAATATGCCTCGCAGGTCTGGCGCGTTTCCCCGTGCCTTCGTACTTTTCGAGCGACGCCGGAGTGCGGTTTGAATGGAGGGTCTAGAGGCCTCTCTATCGCGACCACGGGGTGGCCGGTCGGACGCATCATGCGCTGGTGATGTAGGTTTGGGTGTTGCTTCCTCTAATTGGGGTAGCAGCCTGCATTTGGGGTATCTCTTGGAGGGGCGTTCAAGTTCATACTCTTCGGCTGCAAGGACTTTAGTCCATCTGTCAGCTAGCAAGTCTTGGTCAGCTCTAAGCTGCTGTTGCTTTTTCTTGAGGCTGCTTGTCGTGGCCATAAGCCTGCGTTTGAAACGCTCCTGTTCGGCAGATCCTCGAGCACGACGAATTAAATGTCGTCGAGGCTTGCCTCGCCTTCGGAGGGGGGCGATAATTATCGCCATCTACCTCTCTTTCGCCGCATTGTCATGCGGACTTGCTTCTCCTCCTCCCGCTACCGAGTCCCGCCGAGGGGTCGCCTTCGCACCGTCCGGGTATTATTGTCTCCGTGTCGGAATCGCCGCTTTTACCGTGGCGGGATTTAGAGCGGCGCCACGACGCCGGCGCTTGGGTTGTTTCTTGAGGGGTCATCCTCCGCTGTTCCATCGCCATTCCCATCTTTTGGGATGTCCACCATGTATATGTCATATGACGAGGTGGCCTTCCAGCGCCCGTGGGCGCTGGTTTTGATCGCCTCCGCACCGCCGTCCATACCGTCGATGTCTTCGAGTCGAAGTCGAGCATGTCGGTTAAATAATCGGCAATGGCTACAAAGTGGGTGGTGGGTGGGCGTTGAATTTCTTCGTCGTCCGGTCCCAACCTTCCCGACCGTAGTTCGCCAGTATGCTGCCGGTGTCAAACCGCGGATCTCGGTAGGGGGTCCCGAACTGTGCGTCTAGGCGGATGGTAACGGAGACAAGGGACACGATGTTTACCTGTTTCGGCCCTCTTGATGGAGGTAAAACCTCGCCCCGCTTGATTGATATTGATATTGTGGATGTTTACAAGAGTGGATCTACCACGAGATCAAGGAGGCTAAACCCTAGAAGCTAGCCTATGGTATGATTGTAAGGGTTGTTGTGATTGTAGTCCCACGGACTAAAGCCATCCGGTTTATATAGACACCGGAGAGGGCTAGGGTTACATAGAGTCGGTTACAATGGTAGGAGATCTACATATCCGTATCGCCAAGCTTGCCTTCCACGCCAAGGAAAGTCCCATCCGGACACGGGTGAAGTCTTCAATCTTGTATCTTCATAGTCTTGGAGTCCGTCGATGATGATAGTCCGCAGATGATGGTAGTCCGCTATCCGGACACCCCTAATCCAGACTCCTCAAGAGCCCTCGAACCAGGCTTCAATGACGATAAGTCCGGCGTGTATATTGCTTGGCATTGCAAGGCGGGTTCCTCCTCCAAATGATAGAAGATTGTGAACACCAGGATAGTGTCCGCCTCGCAAAATAAATTCCACATTCCACCGTAGAGAGAATAATAATATATATGCACAAGTTCAATCTGCGACGCTTTTCCGTGGCATGACGCCACACCACTACCAAGCCATTACTCAATTGTTTTTACTTTACCACCTCAGACATTTAGCGAAGCGGTTTCTTGGCATGTCTTGTCGAGCAGAGATCGTGTTTCCCCTTAATCCGGGATTCTCATCAATACGGGCGTGGGTAACCCAACCGCCATTGATGGTGACGCTTGGGAGATAAGCGAGTTTTACCAGCCGGTGGGGGACGCGTAAGACTTCGCCTCGCCCATATAAGGGATAAGGATTCACCTTCTCACCCACGCCTTCTTCCTCCTTTGCTTACCCATCTCCGCAAGACTCGAGCTCCAGCGCCCAAGTTCACAAGATCTGCCTCAACCTTCTCCGACCATGTCCGGAGCAGGAGGTAAATGGTTGGCCTCCACCGTTAAGGAGGAGCACATCGCCAAACCGCGCGGGCGCCGGATACCTTCCGCGACATCACAGACCGGCTGCCCAACGAGGGGCAGCTCATCCCCACCCCTGTGCCCCATGAGAGGGTCGTCTTTCTTCCCACTTCCTCCATGGACTGGGCTTTCCACTACATCCCTTTGTCCGGGGCTCATGTTCTACTACGGCCTGGATTTCCATGATCCGCGCCAACTTCATCCTCAACATCTCGGCGTTTATCATCGTAGCGAGGCCTTCCTCTGCATCCAGCCCCACTTGACTTGTGGCTCAAGACCTTCAATGTCAAGTCAAGGTAGTGAAGGGAACTCAAGTGGAGAGCGGAGGCGCCATGTTGGGCAAGATGCCCAACATCCTTTGGTTCGAAGGGGCCTTCGTGGAATCCGTCAAGGGGTGACAATCGGGGTGGTTCTATATCACCGAGCCGCGTGACCCTAAATGGGCGGCGGCCCCCGAGTTTAGATCTGGTATCCCCACACAGCTCACCTCCTAGAAAGAGAAGGGCTTGCTATGGGGTAGTTTGAAGGAGCCGACGGACTCCAAGCCTCAGTATCAAGAAGCTGGTGAAGAAGCTCAGGCTGGTTAACGTGGTCCAGTCATGCTCGTCTCGCGGATTCTCCCATGCCAAAAGCGGCATATTAATTTATGGAGTTCGATCCGAACAGCACCAGCGCTGAACAAGCTCTTCGACACAACGCATCGAAGGCACCTGAAGGTGCTGTTCAAGGGTGCCGGTTTCCCGCATCCGCGATCAAGATCGCGGATTTCGCCATGCACCAGCCGACGAGGTAAGTGATTCTACCCTTTACGGGACACTTGTTTTCATAGTTTGACTCTATGCGGGCTTTAATTTCCCTTTCCTTTGACAGACTGGATGAGGAAGGCAGAGCAGATTACTGCTCGGCTCCTATGCCGAAAAACCCAGAGATGCTCGCCTAGCGAGGTTGCTGGTTCCGCACCGCACGTGGTGCCGGAGAAGAAGGCCAAGAAGGAGGCCACGGTGCTTGAAAGAGTGCCCGCTTTCAGGTGTCCGACGACTCGGGCGGATTCTCCCGAAAATGAGGAGGAGGAAGAGGACTCTCTCCTGCAGGAGGAGAGAGGAAGAGGAAGGCTTCCTAACAGGGAGGCCGAAGGGTCCAAGAGGGAAGTACTATTCCCGGACAGCTCCGCCAACATCAACGCTGGCGAGGAAGAATGGCCATCAAGGGCAGGCCTCCGCGAGATCGTAAGTATCCGGATTCCTGAATGATTTATAATTTCTTTTTGCGCCACATAGTGTCATTCTAATGCCGCATACTTGCTCGTAGTCCGCCATGATGATCTCCCCGCTTCTTCGAAGGGTCGTTGGCTCCGCCGGATGTAGACTCCATCCCGACCGCCCACCCTCGTGACGCCGAGGACGCCGAGGTGGGAACCCAAGAAGGGACCCATCGGGGAGGCCCGAGGCGCCACAAGGCGCCCTCCGGACTTTGCGCCGACTCCACAATGAACCCGCAGTGGTTCCGGAGTCCGCCGCGCCCTTCAACGAAGGGCAAGACCGTGACGCCAGCGGCTTCCGTCCCAACCGGAGGCGCCGGGCAATTTGTTGAGGCGCTGCAGAGCGCCCATCGAGGAAGAACACCGCACTATTATGAGTGCGGTGATTCAAGGTGCAGCTCGCCAAGGGCGGGCTGACCGGCTTCTGAGAGCCTTCTATCGTGCTTTGAGGTAAGAAGTTAAAATATGCAATGTAATACCGCATAGACAGTAGCCCTCGATGCTCGGTTCGGTGTTCGGAAAGAAAAGCCGGACCGAGGATCTGAAAAAGATATACGCAGGGTTGCTAAAAATTATGTCAATATGGGTTGCAGGCTGCGCTGCTGACCTCTGCCGACCGATCATGGAGGTCGGTGTGTTGAAGCAGAGCTCGAGCGGTCCGGCAAGAGCTCGGCCGCTGCAGAAGCAGCTCCAAGACAAAGAAGGTGAGTAACACTACTTTGAATTTGTACCTTCTGTAAAAGGACTTAGGTTGCAAAAAAATAACAAGGATAACATGGGTACTGCAGGGGCCACGAACGAGGTGGCGACCATGAAGGAGGCCGTGTCTGTGGCCGAACGCAATGTGGCCACGGAACGGGCAGAGCGAGAAAAGCAGGAGGCGCGGGTGGCGGTGGTTCAGCAAGAGCTCTGTGCTCTCATGGAAAAGCATGAGAGTTTGAGCGTGACTCAAAGACTCGAGAGTCCGAGCTTGCCTCGGCTCTCGAAAGTGCTAAAACCGCCAAGGCCGAGGCCCATAAGTCCCTTCAGAGATTGAGTTGATGAGGAAGATAGCAGCGGTAAGGCATTTTTCATGCAAAGCAAGCATGTGAATGTAAATTACGTGTTACTTACTCGAATTTGGAGCTCTCTGTATGCGTTAGCAGATCTGCCTCAGCGTGTCTCGATGTCAGCCGCATTCTACCGAGCCGAGGAGGGAGCTCAACGGAGAAGGTCTGCTGGTCTCAAGATGTCGAGGCCGCCATCCGGTGCCCCTAGCGACCAGTCAAGCAGCTGGTCGAGCTTCACAAGGTGGCCGAGCAGGCCATGAAGGGCCTCATAGTCCGGCAGGCTCGAGAGGCCATGCCAGGAGCTACTTCGCCTCGCGGCGACAGCTGGTGGATGCGTGCCCCTGGGTGGAGGTTATCAAGCGCTCCGCCTATATTGAAGGTGCTCGTCGGGCCCTTGCCCGCGCAAAGGTGCATTGGGGCAAGCTGGATGCGGAGAAGCCAATCACGGACGCGCCACCAGCGGGCAAGGAGCATCGTACGCCCGAAATTTACTATAAGGCTGTCCTGAAGGGTGCCTGCAAGATTGCGGATGAGTGCCCCCGGGATGTAATTTTTGAGTGAATTCGCAATGTGTTATCCTGTGAGCTGAAAACTTTGTTCATATGCGCTAAGCAACGCTTGTTTAATTTAAAATATTACCTTCTGTGCGGCCGTTTATTAAATCTGAGAGATGGCAAGTCGTCGGCTTCAGCCCCCATGCCACGAAAGTGGGGGTGTTCGGGATAAACTTGAGCACTCTTGTTCCCATTTTTGGGTCCATCTAGGAGGCGCCAACACAACGAACAAGGCAACCGGACTTATAGTGCTTGAACACTCTCACTTAGCCATAGAATTCTATAATTTTAAATTTCGGTGAAGCCCCTAGTATTCGAAGACCGAATT
This sequence comes from Aegilops longissima, assembly GCA_021605205.1. NCBI lineage: Eukaryota > Viridiplantae > Streptophyta > Magnoliopsida > Poales > Poaceae > Aegilops > Aegilops longissima. The sequence goes on along the minus strand of JAHIAM010005601.1, from coordinate 1,450 downwards.
GGGGCGCTATCCACGCCTTCATCGGACATAATCCGAACTTCGCTCGAAGTGGCGAGGTCTTTATGACCCGAAGGACCTCTCGAACAGCGACCAGTCTCTCGCCTTATCATGCCGGTCAGTTTTAGCTTTCCATCGAGGCGTTAACCCGGCTCAACCGGGCGCAATCGCAGTGGTTCTCCCAAGGCTACCTTAGCCGATAGAACGGAACGTAAGGTGCCAAACATGGGAGCTGGGCAAACCCAACTATTGACCCAAGACATGATTCGAGCCGATTCATATAATGCTATAAGTTCGGGTGCCGACTTGTGAAAGTGTGCGGCCTTTATCACACCATAATGCGGAGGACATAAGCCCTCGTGTATTTGGTCAGTACTAAGATGCACGGGTGCAACATGTCGTAAATGAACATATATATATATATAAAGTAATGCAATTATAGGCAAAAGTGCTGCATTTTATTCGAGAAGATATGCTATTAGTGCGGAATGATACAAATAGTGCGGAAAGCAAGGGATTGACGAATTAAAGGCGCCTCTCTCGTGGGTAGGTCGCGAATGTTGTATTTAACAAATATAATGCTCGTGATGGAGACCACCGAGTGTTCGCCGCGCCTTTGTCCTTCCCCGGCTGTTGCATCATGAGTTCGCAGGTTCGCCACGGACTGAGTTCTGTATAAAAAAGAGAAAAGAAAAAGAGCGACACACTTGGGAGCCCCCGTGTGGTCGAACCGCACTGGTCTGTTGTGGTTTGTGCCCTTCCCCTATGCCCATGGTATCTCCTGTATGAATTATGTATGCGGAGAGTTTGTCTTATAATTTTGCGAGGGCTGGGGTTAGCCGCATTGCTACGCGATGCATGGAACGTGCTGTGGTCTTGGTTGATGTTGCTTGGCGCGTTTGGTCGTGTCCGTCGCTTAACGGCCGGACTCGAGAATTGCCTTAAAAGGTTGCTCAGATTTCGCCGCGAGAGCCGCTGTATGTTCCTCCGCTCGAGGGAGCGCCCGTGTTTCCGCTGACCGTGATGACTCCACGAGGGCCTGGCATCTTGAGCTTAAGGTATGCATACTGCGGCACCGCGTTGAATTTTGCAAATGTGGTTCGTCCGAGCAAAGCGTGATAGCCGCTGCGGAACGGGACTATGTCGAAGATTAACTCCTCGCTTCGGAAATTATCCGGGATCCAAGACCACTTCGCAGTAATCGAGACTATGTCAAGATTAACTCCCATCTTCGGAGGGAGCGCCCGTGTTTCCGCTGACCGTGATGACTCCACGAGGGCCCGCATCTTGAGCTTAAGGTATGCATAATGCGGCACGCGCTGAATTTTGCAAATGTGGTTCGTCCGAGCAGAGCGTGATAGCCGCCATGAACGGGACTATGTCAAGATTAACTCCTCGCTTCGAAATTATCCGGGATCCAAGACCACTTCAGTAATCGAGCCTGCATAATTGG
>JAHIAM010005600.1:0-73151 GCA_021605205.1 Aegilops longissima | reverse complement strand
TGTTTACTTGTTGGGATATCACAATATATCTGCTATAATTAATGCATCTATATACTTGGTAAAGGGTGGAAGACTCGCCTTATGCCTGTGTTTTGTTCCACTCTTGCCGCCTAGTTTCATCATACCGTGTTATGTTCCTTGATTTTATGCTCCTTACACGGTTAAGTGATTTATGGGACCCCTTGACAGTTCGCTTTGAATAAGACTCTCCAAAGAAGGCCCAACATTAGTTTTACCATTTGCCACCTAAGCCTTTTTTCCCCGGTTTCGCGAGCCCGAGGGTCATCTTTTATTTTAACCCTCTCCAATTGCTGCTCCTTCGAGTGCTGGCCCGAACTAAAGCCCTGTCAGTAGCTACCAAGGAAACTTGAGGTCTGGTTTTAGTTGTAATGGACTGCTCATCCGGATGTGCCTCGAGAACGAGATATGTGCAGCTCCTATCGGGATTTGTCGGCACAATCGGGCGGCTTTGTTGGTCTTGTTTTATTGCTGTCGAATGTCTTGTAGTCCGGGATTCCGAGACTGATCGGGTCTTCCCGTAGAAGAAATATCCTTCGCTGACCATGAGAGCATATAATGGGTTGTTGGGACACCCTGCAGGGTATTATCTTTCAAAGCCGTGCTCATGTTATGAGGCAGATGGGAATTTGTTAATGTCCGGTTGTAGAAAACCCGGTTGACCTTTAATTAAAATACACATCAATCAAGGTGTAACCGTGATGGTCTCTTCTCGGAGTCCGGAAGTGAACACGGTGTTGGAGTAATGTTTGACGAAGTAGTTCAGATCACTTCTTGATCGCTACTAGCTTCAATGCATCGCGCCTTTCTTCTCTTCTCGCCTCTCTTTGCGAATGTAGTCACCATATATGCTAGTCGCGTGCTGCAGCTCCACCTCACAACTCTGTCCTTCCTATAAGCTTAAATAGTCTTGATCTCGCTGGTGTGAGATTGCCGAGTCCCCGTGACTCACAGATTCTACCAAAACAGTTGCAGTGCCGACGATGCCAAAGGCAGATGATTTAACCGAGCTCAACTGGGAGTTCGACGAGGAACGTGGTCGCTACTATGTGTCTTTTCCGGATGATCAGAGTGCAGCTCAGTTGGGACGATCGGGATCCGTAGCATTTGGGGTAGTCTTTTTATTTTGGTACCGAGTCGGTCCTTGAGTGTAATCTGAATGATGGATGTTTATTTATGTATTGTGTGAAGTGGCGATCGTAAGCCAACTATGTATCTCTTTCCTTATGTATTACATGGGTTGTGTGAAGATTACCTCACTTATGACATTGCTTTCAATGCGGTTATGCCTCTAAGTCGTGCTTCACACGGGAGATATAGCCGCATCGAGGGTGTTACATGGGCCCAGACCCTGGCGCTTAGGTTTAGACCGCGCTATAACCTCTATTGGCCTAGGTGGGGCTGTGACATGTTGATCTTACGAGGCCGGGCATGACCCGTAAAAGTGTGTCCGCCAAATGGGATCAAGCGTGTTGGGTTATGTGGTGCACCCTGCAGGGAAGTTTATCTATTCGAATAGCCGTGATCTTCGTAATGGATTTAATTGATTTATACCTTGACCTTATGACAACTAGAACCGATACTTAATAAAACACACCCTTCCAAGTGACAGATACAACCCGTAATCGCTTCTCTAGCAGGGCTGATTTGGAGGGATCGCTGGCAGGATTATGCTATGCGATTCTACTTGGAGGAATTCAAGATACTCTTTCTACACGCCAGAGACGGAGGCTGCCCGTAGCGTAGTCTTCGACTGTGATTAGTTATCCCTCTTATTCTCGGCATTTTGTAGTTCAGTCCACCGATATGGCCCTTTACACATATACCCATGCATATGTAGTGTAGTTCCTTGTTTAAGTAGTACTTTGGATGAGTACTCACAGCTTGCTTTCTCCCCTTTCCCTTTCCTTTATTTCTGGTTGTCGCAACCAGATGTCGGAGTCCGTGAGCTGTGACGCCACCGTCGATTTATTTACTCCTACTACTAATCGGAGGTGCCTACTACTACGCAGCAGCCCGCCGACGACGACCAGAGTAGTTAGGAGGATCCTGCAGGTGAGGCCTGCGCCTCTTTCGATCTATATCCCAGTTTGTGCTAGCCTTCTTAAGGCAAACTTGTTTAACTTATGCCCTGCATCAGATATTGTTGCTTCCGCTGACTGCCTATGATCGAGCACTTGTATTCGAGCCCTCGAGGCCCTCGCTTGTATTATGATGCTTGTATGACTTATTTATGTTTTAGAGTTGTGTTGTGATATCTTCCCGTGAGTCCTCGATCTTGATCGCATACGCTTATGCGCATGATTAGTGTACGATTGAATCGGGGCGCCACAAGTTGGTATCGAGCCGATCGCCGTAGGAATCCCCTTCCAAACTCCTTCGCCAAGTTGAGTCTAGACATTGCAAACTTTTATTAACATGGCTGTGTGCCTTACGGCCCACGCCGCCATTGGGTGGTATTAGGATCTTTTATTCCTCGACCTATACTCGGGTCTCCGATCTCTTCTATTCGGGTTAAATGATTGTACTAACTCCGATTCTAGGTTCTCGTGAATTACTTCCTCCCGGAGAGCCCCTTATTACGATGATCACCGCTTTATCAAAAGATTCTGAAGATACTCTCCGAGGTTTTCCCGAGACCCTTGTGCCCACCGACTTTACAATCCCCTACCACCGATATACCCTTATGGATAAGTACCTACAATTGTCGCTCATACCTTCATTCTCAGCTGTTTTGTTATTACAATGCCCTAAATTGCTCTCCATTGTTCCGAAAACCTTTAAGCTTACTGCCTTGTAGTTCTTTACCACATGAATACCCCTATTGAACATTCCTCGCACTTATTGAGTATCCGTTCATCCCTAGTTGTTCGTATGCTTCATAGATAATCTGAAATACTATCCGACCTTCTGAGCATCCTCTTCGAACTATTGCTTTGCAAATACTTGTATGCTTACATTATGGATGCTCCCATATCACTAGCAATATTCACTAGTATCTTTTGACACTGCTATTTTGATCCTATTGATTCAACATGTGTGTGAATGCACACAATCATCAATCGAATTCTTCTAAATTATCTTTCTCGCTCGTGACGTCATTTTGAACATGAGCGGTTCTCACCAAACTATTTGTCGCCGACAGTGCCTCTGGTCAATTCAGTTTATCCATCCTTGATCAAGGCCCGCTTCGATCCTTCATTTTGGAAATCATAATTCCTTTGTTATCTAAGCATCGAATTATTCAGATGTTCTATAACTGACGCTTTTTGCATTCTTTCTTCCTCGATTGAGTACCGATACTCACATCAGCTCCGCTAGGATCGCCTGATCCATTGTTGTATTTCATCCGACATCGCCCTTCATATTCAATAACCTTGTGGCCTTCCACGGGTATATAATGCCTTTGGTAAATTATATCCTCTGCTTTGTCAACCATGCTCTACTTTTGAGCTTGTGTTATTTACTCCTGAAATTCGTGGTATATGTTTTAAGAAGCCCCGATGGCTTGAACCTATGCCTTCCTTAATATGTGTGAACTCGAAAGTTTTCACGAGTCATACTCTTCTGGTATTTTGCCAGATAAAATTTCAACACTACAACTTCATCGAACGCGAGAAGTAAATGAAAGGTTATGCATTGGAGAAGTGGGAGTCGACCTTGAACTTTGTGTTCATGCCCATGGACACGATGTAGATCTTCTCATCGAAGCTTCTTTTAAAATTAATTATTCCCTTGGTATAAGTTCATCTTATATCTAGGATCTGGTTTTTTTTCAATCGTGGTTCTGACCATGTTCTCCTTTAAATACCATTTCTCATGCAAGTTTAAGCACTTGTCTTCTACAGAGCAATACCCCAACCCAACCTCTACTTTGGTCCGTCGTCGAGTATTACCCCCCTGGTATCTCGAGACTATCACGGAACTGCATAACTTCTTATGAGTTCTCCATCAAGTACTACATTCTCACTGATTCCAAATTTTTTTCACGGGCTCTGAGTTATTAAACACTCAAGGACACCGATAACCGAATCGAGTCTGCATCGTAATTAAACAACTCTTAGTAATCTTATTTACTTACGAGCTTGTACTCGATCATGTCATTCCTACCCTGGTCGGCTATATCATTATCGTGCTAATTTTATCTGCGCTACCCGGTCCTTCCCGGAGCAAATTTTTTGACGATGAGCTAAGCTTACGTCAACTTTCCTCATCATATCATTTTGGCTTGAACAACAAGCTGGATTCCGAGTTTGTGTCGTACCCATGGTTCCAATAACCTTTTGCTTCATAATTCCTTTGACTTGATGTTATCGCCGATCGATTACATCTTCATGAAATCTCTCGACAAATGAGTCATGATCATCATCAGCATTCTGAGCTCTTCCACGATATCAATTGAATTCACGGTGAGAAATACCAGCCTTGCCCTCGACGATTGAGTTATCATCGACAACATCCTTGCCTTCCCCCAACACAAACTTGTTCATGTTATGGGTGCAACTTGCTATCCGGCTTGTATGATGCTCTACCTTGAAATATTATTGTGTCTTATGTCGAGGATGTAGTGAGAATTTCACCACCTCTTAAGAATTCTTGGTATAGTGATACTGCTCACCCTCACCATTCTTCTTGGTACCCGTGCTATTTCTAACCAGAATACCGACAATTGAACTATAAGGTGTGAATTCAAAACTTATAGCAACCCTATTGCTTTGAAGTGAATGGTCGAGTTTCATTCTAATTCTTTTGTTCATCGAGTCACCATTCTAACATTGATCGTGCAACCCAACCCATATTTCGGGTGCAGCTTTCAACCAATGTTTAATTGTGTATGTTTTTCCTCCAGCATACCTCATTATGTCATCTGATCTCACAAATGTTATCTCCTTGTTCACATAGTTGTGGAAATCCATCTTATGGAAATCTCGAGGAATCGTCGCTGAGTCTGTCAGCCACCCCCTCATCTCCTTGGTTTAATGATGAACTCTTGTTTCAGAACTCACTTCCATATTCATTTCCCGAGAATCTTACAATGTCATCTCACAATTTGTGTCGCACCTTCTCTCTCGGGCACCCTAAGTCCGAGGTATCCCGACACCAATCAGATCTGAATCTTGGTCAGATATGATGGTTGGAACATATTTTCAAGAATTATAACAGTGTTCCCCATATGACCTGGTAAGGTGATGTCATGCCTAGCACACCCGACCAGAGGACCTAGTGTTAGTTTCCTTTTTAACAAGGTTAACCATTCTTCCATGAGGAAATTGAACGACTTGTTTAATAAGTTTTTCCGGATGGATCCTTTGTGTATCCAAGGTCTGACCTTTGCTTGAAGGCCTTGTCAATGCTATCTCGAAGCATGTCTGTGTTACTCCGATCTTCAATAAGAACATTTGAAGCAAAATGCTATATTTTCTTTATCAATTATCCAAAACACCGTTGTATGGGTATGGTCATCAAATTCCTCTCCCCATACCTAAAGGGTTTTCTACAATTATATCATGTCATGGATATCATGCTCTGCTTGTCCTTGGGAAGGATATACCCCTGAATAATGTGTTTAAACACATTTTCCTTTCCATTGTTCTATTTAATCTGATGATCACCTTTTCCTTTCCATTGTTTTGTCTAACCTTTCTAGTGATCTATATGATCTAAGCAGTAATATTCTTCTGTTTATGTAAACACCTAGGTGTACAATCGTGTTGGTAAGATCATGTTACTATTGTTGATGATATTCCGGTAACCACCGATGGACGAGAACTTTACCTATTGGTCCGCCTCGTTCAACGAGCAGGAGAATGGTTCTCTTCGTCCCTCGCCCTTGGTACCGATGTTGTTGCCGACATAACTGACAGGCTATCCCCTGACATGCCTTGCTTACATGATCGTGCAAATCGTCACCGCCTCCTACTTTTTATCCACATAGTGGGCCCATAACCCATAGTTCCACAGGATCGAAACCTGACTCTCCTGTACACCCCTTGTTCTCGAGGTTGTTCCTCGCATGTGGCCTCGTATGAAATTCACGAGCTACTTTCCGGGAGATCATCAATTCTGAATAACTTATTTTCGTTGCCCTGAAACCCTTTCACCTTATGAATAGGCATTGAACGATTGCCTGGTCGCTTGAAACTCCTTATTGTACCTTATTACTTTCCTCTCGAAATTTTCTAAGTTTCATTTTGAGAGTTACTTTCCACAATCTTCATTGACGTCATCTACTAGATAGCAACCTTGTAGAGGTCCGTTCTTCCAAGTTACCCCTTAATCTTTCGTTAGTATGATGAAGACTCCGAAGGAAGGATGGCCACTTCATCATGATGACCTGGAGTAGTGAAATGAAGACATCACCAAAAGGGATCAACTACTTCGGGAAGAGCAACCAAGACCGAGAAGAATCATTCGAATTTCGTAACCAGAACTTTCCCCCTTACTCCCCTCTTAAATCTCGGGACGAGATTTCTTGTAGTGGAGGAGAATTGTGATGCCCAGATATTTAAGCTACAGTAAGCCTCTGCCAATGATGCCACATCACCATGATTACTATTGGTAGTTACACGATGATTCAAATCTCGCTCGAATTCAAATTCAAATAAAGGTCAAACGATAAAAGCTTTCTAATATCAAAACTAAAATGATCGGATGTGACATAATTAAGTTTACTTAATTATGTGCAACCTATATATTTTCCAAAACTGAAATATTTAGGAAGAGAGAGAAAACAGAAAAGAAAATAAAGAAAAAGGAAATGAACAAAACCAAAAAACAAACACAATAAAAAATGAAACAACAGCCCCATTGCTGCTGGGCCGTGGCCCAGCCGGCCCCCTCGCCCTCCCACTTAACCCCCACCCTGGAAACCCTAGCCCAACCACCCCACGACCCCCCACGGTCCCCTCACCTCGTGTCCTCCCTCTCCTCCCGATCCAGATCGGGATCGGGCCGACGCCACCCGCGGCGCCTCCTACCTTCCGCCTCGCGCGTCCCACAGGCGACCTCGCTGAGCCCTCGCCGCCTCGACTCGCCATCATCTGTCGCTGCACCCCGTCCCCATCTCTTCCTCGCGGCCTCGGCGAGCACGCCCTTCCGAGGATCGCTGCTCCGCCTCAGCTTCTTCGCCGTCCTCGTGATCGCGCTTGCAAGACCACCGTCGCCGCCATCGCCACGCTTCGCCCGCCGGATGTCAGCCGTCCTCTCCGCCACCAAAGGCCGCCGCGCAGACCTCCTCGACTCCCCGAGCCCACCGCCTCAAGCCCCATAGCCCCGGTGAGGACCCCGGTCCTCCTCTCCCCCTCGCCAGAGCCGGGCGCGCTTCGCACGCCACCACAGCCGCCACCGCCCGACACAGCCACCTCCGACCCCATTGCCGCCACGCAATCGCGGCGCACGCGCCTCCGTGCCGCTCCCTACTTGGCCATGCCGCCGCCGATGTTGCTGCGGCCTCGTGCGTTGTTTGTTGTTGCTGTTGCTGACCCTTTGTTGCTGCCGCCATCACTGGCACGCTGCTGCTTGCCCACAGCCACCGCCACCACCCACCTCGCCGGGTGCCTCCCTCTCTCCGCGCTGCCTCCGCCACCGGCCCGGTGCCATGTCACGGCGCCTCAATGCCTAGTCGGGCACCCAACGCCCAGCTCCACCCGCTAGCGCCCCACCCCGCTAGGCCTATGGTCCACTGCCTGCTGGGGCCCCACGTCCCTGTTTTATAAAAAAATATTTAGAAATAAATAAAAATAATGATTAATTAGTTAAATTATTAATTAACTTAATTAAGTCTCTTAAATTAGCCTCATCACTTAACTAAGACGAACTAGTTATGTTTAGTTAAACTGTCTCAATGGCAGTGGGACCCGCCTGTCAGTTTGACTAAGTCAACTGATTGGTTGACTGATGACATCACGCTGACCTCATGCTGACATCATAATGGCACTTTCCAAATTAAATTAATTCTGTTAATTCTAAAAATGAATTTAAAACTTTGAAAATTAATATTAAATAATCCGTAACTCGGATGAAAATACTTTGTACATGAAAGTTAATCAGAACGACGAGACGATTCCGGGTATGCAGCCCGTTCGTCCGCCACACACCCCTAGCATATCGAACATGCAACTTTCCTCCTCAGACATCTGTCCAAAACGCTAAACACCGATATTTTCCCGTATGTTTCCTTCGCAGTATCACCTTCATGCAGTTAGGGCACACCTAACACCACTGTTTGCTTTGTCATGCATTGTTATGCATCTGCTTGCATTGTATTGATTGTTTCTTCCCCTCTTCTCTCCGGTAGACTACGAGACCGACGCCGCTGCTGGTGCCTTCCGACTACGGTGTTGATGACCCCTCCTTCTCGGCTGAGCTTCCAGCAAGCCTCGATCACCGGATATCGGCTATTCTTCTCTATATCGCTTGCACTAGAGTAGTGTAGCCTCACATCGCTTCCGCTTATCCTATCCTCGATGCATAGCCTGTGCTTACTACTCATTGTTACCTTTACCGCAATCCTAAATGCTTAGTATAGGATGCTAGTATTCCATCGGTGGCCCTACATTCTTGTCCGTATGCCATGCTATACTATCGGGTCGTGATCACTCGGAGGTGATCACGGGTTTATACTATATACTTTATACATGATACATGTGGTGACTAAAGTCGGGTCGGCTCGTGGAGCACCCGCGATTGGTTCATGGATTAGGGGCTGAAAGGTCCTTTGTCCCAACGGCCTTCTGTGTGGATCTTTGTGTCGGAGCGACAGGGCAGGTTGAGTCCGCCTAGGTGAGAGGTGGGCCTGGTCATTAACACGCTTAACGAGATCTTGGTATTTGATCTGAGTCTAGCCATTTGGTCTATACGCACTAACCAACTACGTGGGAACAGTTATGGGCACTCAGCGTCGTGGTATCAGCCGAAGCCTTCGTGGACGCCGGCCGATCGAGCAGCTGCGGATTGGATTGGACCGAACGCTGCTAGGCTAGGTTTGCTTCCGCCGTGTTCGCAACGCAGGTGTGCTAAGGGCGATGGGCCTGCACCCTGGCGCTTAGGTTTAGACCGCGCTAACCTCTCTGCTGGCTTAGGTGGGCTGCGACGCAGTTGATCTTCCGAGGCCGGCATGACCCGTAAAAGTGTGTCCGCCAAATGAGATCAAGCGTGTTGGGTTATGTGGTGCACCCTGCAGGAACTTTATCTATTCGAATAGTCGTGATCTTCGCAATGTGACGACTTGGAGTTGTACCTTGACCTTATGACAACTAGAAATGGATACTTAATAAAACACACCCTTCCAAGTGCCAGATACAACCCGGTGATCGCTCTCTAGCAGGGCGACGAGGAGGGGATCGCCGGGTAGGATTATGCTATGCGATGCTACTTGGAGGACTTCATTCTACTCTCTTCTACATGCTGCAAGACTGAGGCTGCTGTAGCGTAGTCTTCGACTGTGATTAGTTATCCCTCTTATTTTGGCATTTTGCGTTCAAATCCACCGATATGGCCCTTTACACATATACCCATGCATATGTAGTGTAGTTCCTTGCTTAAGTAGTACTTTGGATGAGTACTCACGGTTGCTTTCTCCCCCTTTTCCCTCTTTCCTTTCTTTCTCGGTTGTCGCAACCAGATGTTGGAGTCCAGGAGCTGACACCACCGTCGATTTACTTAATCCTACTACATCGGAGGTGCCTACTACTACGCAGCAGCCCGCCGACGCGACCAGAGTAGTTAGGAGGATCCAGCAGAGGCCCGCGCCTCTTCGATATGTATCCCGCTTTGTGCTAGCCTTCTTAAGGCAAACTTGTTTAACTTATGTCCGTACTCAGATATTGTTGCTTCCGCTGACTCGCCTATGATCGAGCACTTGTATTCGAGCCATCGAGGCCCCGTGCTTGTATTATGATGCTTGTATGACTTATTTATGTTTTAGAGTTGTGTTGTGATATCTTCCCGTGAGTCCTCGATCTTGATCGCACACGCTTATGCGTGCATGATTAGTGTACAATTGAATCGGGGCGCCACAGGCTTAATTGTTTTTTTTCGGACGCACTTCCTCATGCATTTAAGATGTAGCTCGTGGGCCCCAGCTGTCAGGGGGAAATGTTTTTTTCAAGAAATACGGTGGCCCGTCCGGTGGGACCCCGCTGTCAGCGGAGGAATAATTATTCTGCAGCAAGGAGGCACTTCCCGGCTGCGTCAGGACCCACTGTCGGCCTCTCCACGCATAGTCCACGCCTCAAGGAAGCCGCCTTGACCACGCTGACCACACTGCGTCGAGAGCACCAGGCGGTGGACGACGGCGAGGCCTAGGAAGGGAGGCGCGGAGCCGGGAAGACACGGCAAGGAAGCCCGCGGAGAGGAGTACAAGGTTCACCGGTTCGGCTGCGGTGTGAGAGTGGCATCGCCAGCAGGCCTCCGCCAGCGGTGGGAATAGTAGGGGCGGTGAGGCCTCCGGCAGCAAAGACAGCCGCCACGGGAGGCAGGAGCGTCGCGGCATGACCGCGCTGCTTTGGGCGGCTGGAGCAAGAAGACCAGAGGTTGAAGTAGCACTACGGCCGTTGGATGGACATCGTACGATCACTGGATCTAGAATCGTTCATATTGACTAAGTTGACAAAGCACTCTGTCCCCGTCAACTTAGTAGGCCCACACGTTAGCCTCCCACCAAGGTGGGTCCCAACTAGCAGGGGGAGTATTCATTTTTGGTGCATAATAAGGAGGCACCTCCGGTGGGTCCGAGCTGACGGCGGGGGGAACGTTTTTTCGTGAAATACGTTGGCCCGTCCGATGGGTCCCTGTTGTCAGGTGGAGGAATAATTATTTTCATAGTAATAAGGAGGCACTTCCTTACGGCTGCCGTGGACCGAGCTATCAGCCTCTCCACGTACAGTACTCTTCCGATGGAAGTCGTTGTCGGTGTTCTGGGAACGGGCGTCCCCAGACTTGCCTGCCTGCGGCCCACGGCGTGGCTAAGCAGTAGGCCGTACGGCCCATCTTCATCAACAAGGCATCCAAGACCCTCGCGAGGGTCCAAGCCTCGCGAGGCGGACGACGCAAGACCTCCTCTGGAGCGGCCTAGCCAAGCAGGCTCGCGAGGAGCGGAGATATCAAGGCAGGTCAAACCTCACGAGGCTCTCGTGACGTGAGCCATGATGAATGGTGCCAGGCGGGCGCCGGTGCTCGCAGCGTCCTTATTTCCTCTTTGGTGCTAAGGAGGCCGGCGCAGGCGAAGAGTACCGAGGCATCAGGCAAAGGTTGCCATATTGGTGCAACAAGACCAAGACCAGGAGGACGGCAAGGCGGAGGTCATCATGGAGCCCAAGACGGTGTCAACCCAGAAGCTTTTCGCAGGTGGAGACCGCTTTTGTAAGGATAGCTTGTACTAGCTGTCCCCCTTCAAATTTGCCCGTCGTTGTTGGCTCCCTTCCCGCTCGATATTTGGGAAGAGGACCAGGGCCTCTATAAATAGGACTAGCCACACAGCAAGACGGATCCCGAACTGGCAGTGAGATCGAACCCTCACGCCACAAGTTCATACGCACAAGAACACCTCAACCTCAGGAGGATGTTCTTCCCTTGTACTGTTCATCACCAGCCCGAGAGGCAACCCACCACCACCACACTGGAGTAGGGTATTACACCACATCGGTGGCCAGAACCAGTATAAACCCCGTGTCTCTCTGTGTTGTGATTTCGTCGAGTTCGTCCACAAGATCTTAGCGAGCTAGAGCATAGATCGGTAGGAGGGAAAGACTTCGCACACACCCCAATATTCGAACCTTAAGGTTTTAAACCCCATATCCGACATTTGGCGCGCCAGGTAGGGATGCGCTGGAGCTTCTTCTCCGCCAATCAGCTCTCCGGTGTTCACTGGTTGCGATGTCTGGCGGCCCAAGGGCCGGCTCTGACCGCTGGGCAGCATGGCCAGCCCGGACGGCGCCGCCTGCCCATGGAGATCTCGACCCCGCACCCCAAGCGGCATGGGCGCCACCAAGCTCCGCTGGGCGCGGAAAGCGCGGCCAGGCGTCATCCACCCTCACCCCACGGCAAGTACGGGCCGCAGAAAGAGCCGCGAGTCACGCTGCGGCAACAACACCGCACTCACGGCGGGAGCAAGCGAATATGCGGGCGGCACTCATGGTAGCAAGGGAGCTACTGTGATGCAGGCTGATGGAGAGCGGCCGGGACACGCTGCTTGAGCATGTTGCTGAGCTGCTGGACGCAGCGGCGTCGGGAGCACCACCCTTCTGCTATCGACTTCCCCCCTAGGCCGCTGCAGGGTCGCGCGGCGAGCCTCACCACATCTGCGCACCATCAACTGCGCACGGGGGCTTCGTCAACATCAGCACGGCCGACGGCGTAGGGGGCTCTAGCCCCCCATGCCGCCCTCGACAAGCATGAGCGCAAGCGTCACCCCCCATGGTCCCGGCCGGGTGCCGTATCGTCATCCCCAGGACGCCATCATGGGCGGAGCAACGTGGAGCGTGGGGCACCATGGCGAGGTGTTCGGGGTGACGGCCCCGGAAGCCTACGTGCCCCGCATGATGGACCAAGGGTACGCGACAGAGGACGACATCGGCTCGTTCGTTGGAGAAGATTGAGGAGAAGGGGCACTAGGAGCTGAAGCCTTCCAAGAGCCAACGGAGAACCACAACGATCGCGCCAGCAGTGGCAATTATAGGGTACCGCTAGTCTCTCAAGAACAGGCTTACGCTAACCATGTACTACAGATGAACCAGGTTGCTGCGTCGATCGACGACCCAGGCGTGGCAGCGTCCGCTCCAACGAGGGAGACGCGCTGGGGGCCACCGAGAGGGAGCCAGGAGCAAGGCCCCTCCCTGCGGCGCGCGACGCCTGACGACACCCGGAGGTAGGCCCTCTGCCGGGGAGGCCTCGCCAACCCTTCCCCTGGCACAGGACCTGTGGTCACCGAGGGAACATGGCGTCTCTTTCCCTCCTCTATTTCGTCCTGGTGACAGGTCGGCTCAGAGGAGGTCGAGAGTGGCGCAAGGTGGGGCCCTCGTCTGGCGATATGAAGCAAGGCCGGTACCTGTGAAGAAGGCCCAGTGCCTGTGAAGCTCGCCGCTCATGACACTCTCACGTAATAATGAGTTGGGGTTGTACACACCCCGGAGTCTCAGTGATGCCGGCCTCAGGCCCTGGGGCTCCCTCCCATGCCTAGTGGCAGCACTTATCTCCGCGCTGGTGAGAAGACTTGAAGACCATAAGACTAGACTAGGTGCCAGACGCGGCCTTTTGCTTTGGATCTCTCTCTTTCTGTAGCCTTGCTTTCAGGATTTGGATTTGAGTTGAAGCTGAGTTTTATCGATGCGCGCGGGGTGGGGGGAGCCTTTTCTCATTTGAGCAATTTCTTGCCTTCTAGATCTCGTTTTGTTTGGGACCCATGTCCGTCGCCTTTCCCTCACAAGCTCCTCGCGAGCGGGACTGCGCGAAGCACGCGCTAGCGCTGCAACTGGTGCTCAGCTCACGTAGGCCCTTTCCGACGGGGCAACGAGCTCCGCAGGGTTCTCAGGAACTTGACACATCGTAGCCCAGCTCAAAGCTGGCGCTGACTAAGGTAAACCAACACAGAAAACACACATCAGGATTCGCAAGTTCACATCGCATGGAAAGTAAAGACTGCAATTTGCTTACATGAGGGTCTCCCTCCCAAAATGCTCTCACAAGTTTCAAGGCCCACGCCCGAAGTTTGTCGCAGGAAGAAATGACAGAGAACAAGGGATCAGCCAGAAATGTCGCCATTGCATCACTCACAGACGCATCACTTCGCGGCGTCATCGCCTTCATCGGCCTCATCGCCGCCATCGACTACGCCCCATCGCCATCATCGACCACGCCGCTTCAACCTACGACGACCACCACCGTGTCATCCTCGAAGCAAAGGCCCCGACCAACGCGGCCCACATTGTCCTCGACCTAGCGGCAAGGTTGCCCCGGCAGCCATGGGTACAGGGGGCAATGGCGCGCCAAAGTCAAAGTTGGGATCGGCATTCGAAGGTGGTGAAGACACGGAGAGAGCGCCAAGCAATCCACGCCTCTTTCCTCCACGAAATGGCGAGCTCGCAGATCGAGCCTCCAGCGCGCCACCACCTCGGTGAAGAAGGTCGTGGCTGGCATAATCATTTGAGTGAGGGTCGGCGCCCATCGCCGCAAATATGGCCTGTATGATATTGGCCCTGTTCGCAGATCCCAAGCATAGGGGCATGCTCGCTCCAGCGCTCAACGTTGGAGCACATCCTCCGTGTTTACGCCTCGGCCGGCCTCTCTGCTGTCACCTGCCTCCGGGAATGTAGCTCGGTGCGGGCGGAGGCCAAGCCCGCCTGCGCCGAAACCAGGGCGGCGGCCGTGGCTTCCGCGCGCCTCTCAGCCTCGTCCAGCCTGAGCCCGAGGGCAGCGGCCCTGCCCTCGCCCTCCATGCCTCGCGAAGCCAGCTTCAGGTCGCACCTGCCCACCAGGTCCGCTGAACCTCGCCAGCCGGGCGGTTCACCTCCTCATCAACTCCAGCCTTGTCGGGATATACCTCATGGTATGACCCGCCGAAGTATGACCCGCCGGACTTGGCGCTTCACCGTGACTCACGGAGGATCTGGCGACTCATGGGTCTGGGCGGCTCACCGTTAGATTTACTCACGAGCCTCGACGACTCACGGATGACCCCGACGGCGGGTCGATAGAAGACTAGGCCCAAGTTCCGTAAGGCCGCTCATGTTATGGTGGGCCGCTTAAGAGGAAAGGGATGACGAATATTTCCTGTACGCGGAAGCAAGACCCGGACTTGTATTCAACTTGTAAGAAAATATAGACTAGCCCTAGTCCTACTAGGACTCCATATGTAACCCGCCCCTCCAACTTATATAAGGAGGGGGCAGGGCTCCCCAAAGAGGGACAGGCAAGAAGAACAATAATCTCTAGGGCTAGACACAACAAAATGGGAGCCGGCTTATGCGGCGTCTCCCTGATGAGCATAATGAGATCTAGCCATAAACAGCATGTAGGGCTATTACCGGATGATGTTTCCCGAGGCCCGAAGCTGTCTAAATCCTTGTCTTGTGTGTTGCGTCTCTCGTCCCGATCAACCCCTCTCAAGCTACCGCATAGATGCGTTGGCCTCACGACTAAGTCCTGACACTAAGGACATCTGCTGTGACAAATCCACGACAGTTGGCGCCCACCGTGGGGCCTGCGCACGATGGTGTTGAGTTCTTGGAGGGATCTTTTAAGGGATTGAGAAGCTTGTGGTATGTCAGATGAAAAAGCACCAGCATGAAAAGCACGCCGGATAACCTGGCGTGGGACAGCCTTGGACAAAGCCAGCACATTCATCGGCTTATATTCAGAGTTATGATTGATTTTGAGGTTGGCAGATGCAAGTTTGAAGATTGAGAGGTTAGGGTTATGTGTGCCGCCGCTGCCGTCCAGAAGAATCGTCAAGACCGAGATTAAACTTTCTGTTTGCAGCTTTCCTACTCGGGTTACGGGGCGGATACACTGAAACCTACACGAAGCAATCCTGCGTTGTGGTTAAATCGCCGTAATCTCTTGTTTTCCTCCAATGGATCAAGCTTAGATACACGATGCAAAGGGAGTACTAGTGGAGTACTAATCCACGGTAGAATCAAGCCGCGCCAAGTCACGCCAATGTGCAGAATAAATACGCTGTCAAGCGCCAAGTCAAGATCGATCCGGCAGACTACTTTTTCACAAAGGTGAAATCGACACGATTCCTCACACGAGCCGCCGCGGCCTCTCCTCATCTTGCTGACCCGCCTGTTTCTACGAGTCAGCCCGGCCAGTTCGCTGCCAAAAAAAAATGCCCCTAACTGATCTGTTCACTGCAAGTTGCAATTCCTGCGTCCATGGTCTTTGCTACTCCCGAGAAGAAAAATTGCAGCAGTGCACGCCTGACTACTACCGGAGGCTGAGAGGAGTCACAAGTTCATATTGGTTTTTCTCCAAATCGCAACATCTACCTAAGGAAACTACCATGTTTACCTTACAAGTCAAAGAGGAGAGCGATACGGTCAGCTACTTTTCCATAAAAAGAAAGGGAGGAAAAGAAGAATACGACTTGGAGGAAGACATGGACTGAGTCAACACAGGCAGCTATGACCCGGGGAGCGGACGCGGACACGGTCTCCGCTGTTGCGGCCACAGCCAAGGGCGCTAAGCGTTGCGGTTTCAAGGCATCTCACGTGAGAATTGCTACCACAGGTTGCCACTCCAAATAACGTGAGTTTATACTAATCCATCGCTACTAATATTCGTACTCCTCCAGACCTTTTTTAGTCTGTATATGGATCATCTGTCCGATGGACAACTGACGAACGGTGGCACACAGATCATCTACCGTCCAGATCATCAGGTGATATCCATCCAGTTTACTTTTATCAGTACTTATTAAATTTTTTGAAAACGACCACTCTGCACTATAGTGTTGTTATATACAGCCGTCGCCCCTACAGTCCGGTTCACATCAACGTGCCACCGGCTTACAAAACGCAGCGGGCCGACTTTCGCCCGTCACGCCGCTTTACAACGCCAGACGACTCGCCCGTCTGCCCTCGTGGCCGGTTCACATGTTTGTGCCAGCTTACAAACGTCACGGCCGACTCACCCACCCGCACCGGTTTACCACGCCGCGGCCGGTTCACCCGTGAGTGATTTCAACTTCACCTAATGATCATCAATTTCATGGCGGGTTATTTCCGGCCTGGCA
Source organism: Aegilops longissima (assembly GCA_021605205.1). NCBI lineage: Eukaryota > Viridiplantae > Streptophyta > Magnoliopsida > Poales > Poaceae > Aegilops > Aegilops longissima. The sequence continues at coordinate 56,401 of JAHIAM010005600.1, read as the reverse complement.
CATTAGGTGATATCCATCTAAAATATATTTTATTAGCACATATTATTTTGTCAAAGAACAAGTTTATCTTTGCCTTGGTCTGCAATATTGTTTATGCAGGGCAATTATTTATGACAAAAGTGATATTACTCAATGACTCTCGCACCGCTTATAACGCCGCGGGTCTGCCTTTCGTGATCAAGGCCCGCATAACGCCGTGGCCGTCTCTCGCGACCACGCCGTCTTACAACAAGGAGGACAAATTGCCCGTCCGCACCGACTTACAACGCCACGGCCGGTTTATCTGTCTGTGCCGCCTCAGATGTTGCGGTCGTCTTTACCGTCCGTCTCTCGTGGCCTAGTCTACATCAACATATTGAGCCGCACCTGTCTGCATGAGTTGTTTATTGAGTATGAGCAAGTCACTGCTTGGGAAGTCTGGTTTTCTTCCAACAAATTGGAGGCAAATTATCATGTATTATCAGCCGCCGTCTGCACCGGATGGCTCAATGGGCAGGCGCACAAGTCGCCGCCAGTGCTGTTTGGTTAACTTCAAATAACCAGTTGGAAGGAACCATTGGCCGAGTTGCTGATATGGTTCATACGGGATCATTTGTAACCCGCCGCAGTCACCTCAACCTTCTGTGGATTCACATCGCGTTATCAACGCCAATGATATACACCTTATGCTATGGTCAAATATGGAGAATCTCAAGCCGACTCTTCGAGTCATCTTGAGACTCGGGGGCTACAATGGTATGGCTCGGCAAAATTAGCCGGTTTCAATGAATTCAAGAACTCCGGGTCATTGAAGGGAAGATAACCCGGCCCTGGAGGCTACTGCTTTATTGGCGAATATTTTAAAGCCGCCAGAAAAATTTCCGGTTCAAAATGAAGATTCCGGTTTAAAATATAGCTCAAGAGAGATCTCTCTGCCGCAAAGCTTTGAAGCTCTGAAAACCGGTTCAACATCCGGATCAAGGTAAATTTGTCCCTTACAAAGTTTTGAGGATCTCAATATCCGGTTTAAGAATTTCCGGTTCAAAAAGAATTAATCTCTCGCAAGTTTGAGATCTAAGACAAATTAATGGTTACCAAAGAAAGCTTGCTGCCATGATGCGCGGTTCAAAACATGGGTATGCTGCCTTACGGCTTATCTTATTATGGTCACTTGGGGGCTTCCTACTCATCGGGCATAGCTATCAGTACCCTCTTGATCGGCGCAATGCCAAAACTTATAAGGTCACTTGGGGGCTTCCTGTTCAAACATCGGTCGTATTCAAACCAAAGAGAACATAGCTATCGATACCCTTTTGATTAGCAAACTGCTGAACCTACTTGGGGCTTCTTGATCGATCCGAATCATAGCTCAACCCCTTTGGGAATCGATGTGGATCGATTCAATCAGCGCCATTAAACAATTTTTAAGGTCACTTGGGGCTTCTGCTCAAACATAGGTCGATTCGAACCAAAGAGAACATAGTTGTCGATACCCTTTGATTAGCAACTGTTGAACCTACTTGGGGCTTCTTGATCGATGCTAATCATAGCTCAACCCTTTTGGGAATCGACGGATCGATTCAACCAGCGCCGTTAAACAATTTTTAAGGTCATTTGGGGCTTCTGCTCAAACATAGGTCGATTTGAACCAAAGAGAACATAGCTGTCGATACCCACTTTGATCGGCAACGCTAACGCCATCGGGGCTATATGATCGTATTCAATCTTAGCTTAACCCCTTTGGAACGGTTTATGATCGTATTCAATCGTAAGCCTCAAAATTTTATCTGTTTTTATACAATCGCAAGTATTTGAGTAGTCACAAATATCATATGTGCTGGTTTTACAGAATCAATTTCACCGTCCGGTCACATAAACCGCAAGATTATTCAAAGGATCATAGGATCTTGTAATCTACTTGTGTGTAGGATAAGACTACATTTGGGTGGTTACCCGCCCTGGATCTTGACGTTAAGTCGCCAGGGTATATGTTATTTAAACTCTGTGCATGATTTGCAGAATTATGACTTATATAAATGCTTCAGTCCAAGCTCATCATTGAAATTGGTGTCTCAAAAGGGTTGTCAATTATTGATTTTCTCAAGGGCTATAAGACACCAGGTTACAATGAATGAACATTAAGTCGTCATCGGCCAAGAGCCGCCAGGTATTTAAACTCCGGATTTACTTGTCAACCGATGAGGTATTCAAATCTTTAATAGCCAAAACTGGCTGGATTTTCATGATGATATTGAATGATTGAGGTTTTCATACCGGATTATATTATTCAAATCTTGAATAGCCAAAACTAGCTGGATTTTCATGATGATATTGAATGATTGAGGTTTTCATACCGGATTATATTATTCAAATCTTGAATAGCCAACATGGCTAGATTTCTATTGTGATTATCAATAACCAGTATTATGATTGAGGTTTTCAAAGTCACTTTAGCGCAACAGCTATTATCTTTATCAATGGGCATGATTTATTTTACAATGGAGGAAATAGTCCCGAGTCGCTGCAGGCTTACGACACGGCACTTGGGGGCTACATTTATCAAGTTGAGGTTACATCAAATATGCAAGTCTCATGTTGCTGCAGAGTCATTTTTATTGGCCTTATTGAAGACCCGACTTATCCCATTGTAATGAGCCGGCCCTTGGGGGCTACCAATTGCTCCTGTTAAAATTCAAGATACACAAGCCTTATTCCATTATATTGAAGGATCCACAACTCAGTTGGTAAAGCACAAAGCTCTTAACCTTGTGGATGTGGGCTCAAGCCCCAGGATGGGGGTTACATCATATGATATTATTTCCAATGAAAAGTCCCAGCTCAGTATTATCTTACTAAGCCGGCCCTTGGGGGCTACACGTTACTGCTCAAATTTACATCATCATATTTACAAAGTCCCTGCTCATTATTACATAATGACCCGACACTTGGGGGCTAATGCATATTGCTCTTTGTTGAAGACAATTCTAGGATGACCCGGCTACACTACTATGACTATAGCCGACTGATGGGGGCTACACAACTGGATTTTATTCAAAGCCATGGTGATAAGTCCCGGCTTATTCATGCTGATTAAACCGTCCCTTGGGGGCTATAGGTAATATGGATATAAGGGAGAAATATCTTCAAATTCTCAGTTTTGAGTAAATCAGATTGACCCGGTGTCTGCAAAAATCATAAACCGGCATCGTCGACAATTATGACTCGCATCGCCTATTTATAACCCAGCAATTTTGGAAATCATGAACCGATAAGTTTTATATCTTCAAGCTGGCTGAAGGTAAGTTGAATTTTCAAGACCAATATTTTTGTCAAGTCGAGCATTGAAAGCCAACTCAAGTGGATTATCTCTTACAATATTTCTCAACAAGAGACCAATGTCAGTAAATTGACTCTGAAGCTGGCCTGTTGACCCGGATTTTTCAAAGGAAGTATCTGGATTTTTTGCATTGGCTAAACTTGAACATATCTGCTAAACAGATTTGCTATGAGATTATGGATACATATCAAGAAGGAGATGACAAGGACTTAAGGATGATCAAGTGCCGGCTTACAAAGAATATTTAACCCGGAACACAACCTGTCAAATTTGTTTTCGTGTTTATATTGCAGGTTAGTTTAACATGGATAAATCCAAATTAAACTGGGGGCTAATGTCGGGGATATACCCCGCAGTATGACCCGGCCGGGAGTATGACCCGGCCGGACTTGGTGCTTCACCGTGACCCGCGGGAGGACTGGCGAGTCACGGGTCTGGCGGCTCATTAGTCAGACGACTCACGAGCCTGACGACTCACGGATGACCCCGACGGCGGGTCAGATAGAAGACTAGGCCCAAGGCCCCGAAGGCCGGCTCATGTTATGGTGGGCTGGCTTAAGATTAAAGGGATGACGAATATTTCCTATATGCAGAAGCAAGACCCTGACTTGTATTCAACTTGTAAGAAAAGATAGACTAGCCCTAGTCCTACTAGGACTCCATATGTAACCCGCCCCTCCAACTTATATAAGGAGGGGGCAGGGCTCCCCAAAGAGGGACAGGCAAGAAGAACAATAATCTCTGGGGCTAGACACAACAAAAGGGGAGCTGGCTTATGCGGCATCTCCCTGATGAGCATAATGATATCTAGCCATAAACAGCATGTAGGGCTATTACCGGATGATGTTTCCTAGGGCCCGAAGCTGTCTAAATCCTTGTCTTGTATGTTGCGTATCTCGTCCCGATCAACCCCTCTCAAGCTACCGCATAGATGCGTTGGCCTCGCGACTAAGTCCTGACACTAAGGACATCTGCCGTGACAAATCCACGGCAAGCCTCGCGAGCCCCAACGACGTCTTCTACTTGGGCAACTTGACGCTCCCTTTTCTCCAGTTGCTCGAGCTCGCGGCTACGCTCCATGGCCTCCAGGTCCAGTGCCTCCTCACGCTTCCGGACCTCCTCTTCCTCCGCGGGCGTCCCCCTCAGTGACGTAAGAGCAGCCCTGCACGCCTCCACTTGCTACTCGAGAGACGCGCTCCAGGCCTGGAGCTCCCACGCGTGCTCCTCCACAGCCTCGCGGCGGCGATCAGCCTCGCGAGCCTCTTCCAAGGCTCATGAGCGGGCTTCGTGGGAAACCTTGAGAGACGCCTCGGCCTTCGCGTTCTCAAAGTCACGCTGATAGGGGCCGAGGTTGATGGCCACCTTCAGCTTGCGCCGCTCCTCCGCCAGCCGGAGACCTTCAGTCTCAAGATGTGAATCGACACTCGCGAGCTCTTCACCAAGTCAGCTCATCGTATTCATCGCTTCCTGGAAGAGCTCATGGCGAACCACGCTCTGCTCACGCTCAAGCTCGAACGCCCGGCCTACTTCGTCCTCCACCTTGGGGAATGCGGGCGGGGCTGTAACGCCCTCGATGCGGCTATATCTCCCACGTGTCGAAGCACGACTTAGAGGCATAACCACATTGAAAGCAATGTCGCAAGTGAGGTAATCTTCACACAACCCATGTAATACATAAGGGAAAGAGATACATAGTTGGCTTACAATGCCACTTCACACAATACATAAATAAACATCCATCATTCAGATTACACTCAAGGTCCGACTACGGAACCAAAATAAAAGAAGATACCCCAAATGCTACACAGATCCCCGATCGTCCCAACTGGGCACCACTATCGATCATCGTGAAAGACACATAGTAACGACCACGCCTCGTCGAACTCCCACTTGAGCTCGGTGGCGCCACCTGACCGCATCGCCAAGACCGCAACTGTTTTGGTAGAATCTGTGAGTCACGGGGACTCAGCAATCTCACACCCGCGAGATCAAGACTATTTAAGCTTAAGGAAGGACAGAGTTGTAAGGTGGAGCTGCCGCAAGAGACTAGCATATATGGTGGCTACAATCGCATAAGAGAGCGAGAAGAGAAGCAAGGCACGGACGTGAAGCTAGTAGCGATCAAGAAGTGATCCTGAACTACTTACGTCAGACATAACTCCAACACCGTGTTCACTTCCCGACTCACGAGAAGAGACCATCATGGTTACACACGCGTTGATGTGTATTTTAATTAAGGTCAACTTCGGGTTTTCTACAACCGACATTAACAAATTCCCATCTGCCTCATAACCGCGGGCACGGCTTTCAAAGATAATACCTGCAGGGTGTCCCAACTTAGCCCATTATAAGCTCTCACGGTCAACGGGATATTCCTTCTACCGAAGACCCGATCAATCTCGAATCCCGGACTACAAGACATTTCGACAGCAATAAAACAAGACCAGCAAAGCCGCCCGACAGCCGACAAATCCCGATAGGAGCTGCACATATCTCGCTCTCGTGGCACATCCGGATGAGACTAGCTACGAGTAAAACCAAGCCTCGAGTTTCCACGCAGGGCCCCGCAGGCAGTTTAGTTCGGGCCAGCACTCAAGGAGCACCGTCCGGGGTTAAATAAAGATGACCCTCGGGCTCGCGAAAACCGGGGAAAAAGGCTTAGGTGGCAAATGGTAAAACCAAAGTTGGGCCTTGCTGGAGGAGTCTTATTCAAAGCGAACTGTCAAGGGGTCCCATAAATCACCCAACCGTAAGGAACGCGAAATCAAGGAACATAACACCGTATGACGGAAACTAGGTGGCAAGAGGAACAAAACACTGCATAAGGCCGAGCCTTCCACCCTTTACCAAGTATATAGATGCATTAATTATAGCAGGTATATATTGTGATATCCCCAACAAGTAAACATGTTCCAATAAGGAACAACATCTCCATGTTCCAACAAGGAACAAACTTCATCTTCACCGCAACTAGCAACGCTATAAGAGGGCTGAGCAAAGCGGTAACATAGCCAATCAACGGTTTGCTAGGAAAGGATGGTTAGGGCTGACATGGCAATATGGGTGGCATGATAAGCAAGTGATAGGCATCGTAGCATAGGCATAGCAAAAGAGCGAGCATCTAGCATAGCAAAGATAGAAGTGATTTCGAGGGTATGGTCATCTTGCTCGCAATGTTCTCGAGTTGTCGAAAGCTTGATCCTCGTAACGTTCTCAACAGGTTCCTCGTTCACGCACTCGCCTCCGGCTCTACCCAAAGCAAGAACACAAACAAAGGAACCACAATAAATCACGGTGCAATGCACAAGCAACATGATGCAATACATGGCATGATATGCGAGATGTGATATGCAATGCGATGCGCGCTCCGGAAGGAAAATGATGAACCAGGCATCAACTTGGCAAACCAAGTATGCCGCTAGAAAGATGAGATGATTTCGTTGAAATCGATATAAAGATCACCGAATCGGATGCACGGTTTGCAAATGACAAGCAAAACAAGAATGGCACAAATCTGCCATTAACAAAGATGATACCACTTAGCAAGCAACAAGAAATTAAGCTACTGCACCCAAACGTACCAACAAAGCATATGGCAGTGATCTACTCAAGATGCTTGACAAAAGATGAACACTGAGCTACGGCTAAATCACATCATAACAGGTCCAAACAAGCATGGCAAAAGTGCAAAAAATATCAGCCGGATATGGCAAAAACAGATCGTGTAGCAATGTTCAGAGCAAGAAAACAACATGCTACAGGAACTTATAATAGCAAAACATGGCATGGCATGAATCTACTCAAAGCATAGAACAAAAGTCCCTTACTGACCATAAGCCAAAAGGATCAGAAATATAGTAACACCCATGTCAATATTGCAAGTTTAGCTAATGATTCAAAGAATGTGGCATGTCAAAACAGATAACAAGTAGGCATGTTTAAGAGCTCAAAGCACTCACTACAGAGCCTTTCATGATAAACTAAGCATACATACATCAAGAAGACATGGCATAGAAGACATACATGGCAAGAACAACATCATAGCATACATGGATCAACCACAACAACCTTGGCAAAATTGAATAACATGTAAACAATCTGCCAGAAACATTTTATAGCAAAAGTAGAGCTCGATTGACTCAAGCTATGGCACTCCATAATTGCAAACAAAGGCATGGATGGATAGAGCATAACCATATGTTCAAAACATCCTTACTGAAGTATCTCAAAATATGCATGGATCTCTCGGTAGCATCAAGTTAACATGGCATCAAAATATCAAGAAAACAGGGCTGAAATCAGCAACATCAGGAAGCCTACTTTGCATGCTTGTGCTAGTCACCACATAGATCACAAAAATACATGGCATACACCCCTGAAAAGATGGCATGGCATATTACAAAACACATGTAGGACTCAAATTCATAGGGTGCACACATCAATCATAGCAAAAATAACAAAAGTGCAAGTTCTGTTAAGAAACAGAAACTAACATCACATAGCCCTCTTCCAACAGCATTTCGGGCATCAAGATGAGCTCAAATGAAAATGATGCAATGAGATGAAATGATCTACTCTTCGAGACGAACATTTTGACATATTACACGCACGAAACGGAGCTACAGGTGCAAAGTTATGATGCGTTGAAAATGCCACAAATTAATCACCGAGATAAAAACTTAGACGAAATTTGGGGGGAGAAAGTCAACCGATGCGGTTCCCGATCGGATCTCAGATCCGGCCCGATCGAGGGCGGCGGTGGCGCGGCTCGCCGGAAGGAGGAGAAGCCGGGCGGGGCCGCCGAGGAGGGGGCGGCGCGTCGGGCGCCGGTGTTCGGGCGGGCGGCGGCGACGGGCGGGCCGGCCGAGGCGGGCGAGCGAGGCGCGGAGGCGGCGGAGGCGATCGGCCGGCTGGATTGCTGGGGCGGCGACGGGTCGGGCGGCTGGCGGCGGCGCTGGGTGGCCGGGCGCCACGTGGCGCGCCCATTGGCCGGGCGGCGGCGGGCGGACGTGTCCGCCCGAATCGGACACGCTCGGGCGGCGTGGAGAGGAGCGGGCTAGGGTTTGTACCGGATTTCAATGGGGGGTGTATATATAGGCATAGAGGAGCTAGGAGAGTCCAAATGAGGTGTAGTTACCACACGATCGTGATCGAACGACGGAGAGCATGGAAGTGACTTAGATGGGTTATTGGACTATTTTGAAGGGTGTTGGGCTGCAACTTAAAAGAGGCCTTTGCGAGAGTGCGGTTAACCGCTGGAGTACCAAACGAGCTCCAAATGACCCGAACTTGACGGTGGTCTACCGTGGTATACCAAGGCCACTTGACAAACCTCGTCCATTCCGAGAAAGTTTAGTACCCGCCACGGAAAAACGTAAAAGGGGACGCCGAGAACATAGGAGTGCCGGATTGCAAAACGGACAACGGGAAAATGCTCGAATCATGAGACGAACACGTATGCAAATGAGATGCACATGATGACATGATATGAAATGCATGACATGGACAAAATGCAAAAGAAGAAAACCCAACCACGGAGGGAATATCATATCACAATGTCGAAAATGGCAAGAGTTGGAGTTACAAATATGGAAAGTTACATCCGGGTGTTACAACACTCCACCACTACAAGAGGATCTCGCCCCAGATCTAGGACTGAAAGAACTCCGGATATTCGAACGGAGGTGATCCTCGCGCCCTGTGTGGCTTCTCGGTCGGAATGGTGTGACCACTTCACTTTCAGGAATTTGATTGACTTGTTGCGTAGTCTTGCGCTCGGTTTCTTCAAGAATAGCAACGGGTGCTCATGATAAGAGAGATCTTCTTGAAGGTCAATTTCTTCGTTGATAGTGCGCTCAGAGTCTTGAAGCACTTGCGAAGGTTGTGACACGTGAAACACATCGTGCACGCTTGCAAAGTTGGATGGAAGCTCGTTGATAGGCTAGATCGCTTTTGCCAATGATCTTGAAAGGACCCACGATCTAGGGGCAAGCTTCCCTTTGATACCGGTTGACGAGTGCCTTTCATTGAGAGACGCGGAGGTAGACATGGTCTCCGATTTCAAAAGCCACATCACGGTGCTTGTCATCATAATAGTTTTCCGCGCGATTATGCTGCTTTGAGATTCTCACGAATGACTTTGCACATTTCTTCGCTTCGTGGATCAAGTCATTGCCAAGAAGTTGGCGCTCACCTGTCTCGACCAATTGAGAGGAGTACGCACTTTCTCGCCATAGAGAATTTCGAATGGGCCTTGCCCGAACTCGCTTGGAAGCTGTTGTTGTAGGAGAACTCGCATATGGAAGACAATCTTCCCACTTCATACCAATGAAATGACACAAGCCCTGAGCATATCTTCAAGGATTTGATTGACTTGCTCGACTTGGCCACTTGTTTGAGGATGGAAAGCTGTGCTGAAACGAATGTTGGTGCCCATGGCCTTCTCAAAAGAATCCCAAAACTTGGAGGTAAAGATGCTGCCACGGTCTCAAGAGATCACTTGTGGAATGCCGCAAGGAGACAATCTCGATGTGTATAGCTCGCCAACCGAGCTGCTGTGATGGATTCTTTGATAGGAAGAAAATGAGCCACTTTAGTAAGCTTGTCAATGACAACGAAGATAGCATCATTTCCACGCTTGGACTTAGGAAATCCAAAGGACGAAGTCCATTTCGATATGATCAAACTTCCATTCCGAATAGCAAGAGGTTGGAGGAGACCAGCTGGTCTTTGGTGTTCTCGCTTTCACTCTTCTACGACATCACACTCATTCACGAATTGAGCAATTTCTCACTTCATTCGAGTCCACCAATATGACTGCTTGAGGTCATGGTACATCTTCATACTTCCAGATGAATGGATAGAAGCGAATTGTGCCTCTGCTCATAATGACTTTTCTCAGATCACCCTTAGGAACCACAATCCGTCCTCAAAGAAAAGAGTATCTTTGTCATCAATGTGGAAGCACTTGTACTTGAAATGCCCTTGTCGATACCACGCTTCACCTTTTTCACCATGGTATCCAGGAGTTGAGCCTCACGAATCTGATCTTCCAAAGTAGGAGAGACTATGAGGTTGGCAAGAAAGCCTTGAGGAACAACTTGAAGATTCAGCTTATGGAAAGCTTCACAGAGATCCGTTGAAGGGCTTGAGGATTAAACTATTGCAGAAGCCTTCCTGCTCAAAGCATCTGCAATGACATTGGCCTTGCCCGAGTATATTCAATACTTGGGTTGTACTCTTGAATCATTTCGACCCATCGAGTTTGCCCGAGGTTGAGGTTGGGTTGAGTGAAGATATACTTGAGACTCTTGTGATCGGTGAAAATGTCCACTTTCCTTCCCAACAAGAGATGTCTCCATGTTATCAATGCATGGACAATCGCCGCCAACTCAAGATCGTGAGTGGGGTAGTTCTTTTCGCTGGGCTTCAACTGGCGAGAGGTATAGGCCACAACTCTCTCTCTTGCATTAACTAAGCACCGAGACCTTGAAGAGAAGCATCACGTAAAACTTCAATGGCTTGGATTCATCAGAGGAGTCAAGACAGAGCTGTGACGAGTTTCTCTTTGAGAGTATTGAAAGCAACGCCACACTCAGAGACCGTATATACTACACATGCTTCGAGGAGGTTGGAAAGAGGCTTTGCAATCTTAGAGAAATTCTCAATGAATCTTCGCAATAGCTTGCAAGACCAAGAAAATCTGCGGTCGCTTGACATTCGAGGAGGTTCCCAATTCACAACCGCAGACACCTTCTCGATTAACAGCGATGCCCTTGGCGGAGATGATATGACCAAGATAAAGCACTTCATCAAGCCAAAATTCACATTTGGAAAACTTCAGATAGAATTGATGCTCTCGAGCTTGTCTAGCACCAATCGCAAATGTTTGGCATGATCCTTCTTATTCTTGGAGAAGACCAAAATATCATCAAGATAGACCAAGACGAATTCATTGGTGTAGGGGTTGAAGATGAAGTTCATCATCCGAGAGAATGTTGGAGGAGCATTGACAAGGCCGAAAGACATGACAAGATATTCATAAGAACCAAAGCTTGTTCTCAATGCTGTCTTGGGAATATCTTGTTCACGAATGCGAATCTGATGATAACCCATACGAAGGTCAAGCTTGAAGAACACTTTAGCACCTTTGAGTTGCTCAAAAGCTCATTGATGTTGGGAAGTGGATACTTGTTCTTGATTGTCTTCTTATTCAATGGACGGTAATCGACGCAAAGTCGGTCCGCGCCATCCTTCTTCCGGACAAAAGAACACCACAACCCCAAGGAGATGAACTCGGTCCGATCAAACCCAGACGCTCTTGTTCATCGAGCTGCTTCTTCAATTCCTTCAGCTCATCAGGTCCAAGCTTGTATGGACGCTGCAAACGGGTTCAAAGCGTTGTGCTCAAGATCAATAACGAATTCAACTCGCCGATGAGGAGGCATTCCCTAAGCTCTTCCGAAAGACATCTTGGTACTCACAAACGATCGAATCGAGAGATAGCATCCAATTCGCCTTCTCATTGAGAGAAAACAACCAATGGTTTCATCACGAGCGCATAGATGATCACATCATTAGAAGAGTGAGTCAATTGATTTCCCGGCAGCACAATCAAGCTGAGCTTTGTGCCGAGAAAGCCACCATCCCGAGAATAAGATCAATATCCGAGTCACCGAGAACAATTGGTTTAGCCAGAAATCTATAATCGCCCATCTTGATACCGACATTCGAACCATCATGATAGAGCTCAAACGCTTAGCCGAAAAATAACTTGCAATGCTTTAGGTAATTCCTCCATGTCAAAATTGTGCTTCATGGAAAAGGATATGACATGAAAGAATGCGATGCACCAAAGATCAAATAAGACTTTTGCAGAATATCATTAATCGAGAGATTACCCATTATCACATCAAGATTCCTCCGCTTGAGCTGCATTCATCATATTCACCTTGGCATGCTTTGGATTATGCTTGACCACCGCATTGCTGGAAGATTTCACAGAGGAGGAGGCGGAAGGCGCTTTGGTTGAAGCACTTGTTCGATAGTGACCTTCTGCCGACACTTGTTGCAAGTCACCTCCGAGAGCGGACGGTGGTAAGGAGCATTTGACTTTGGAGCTTGAGAATTAGACTTGTTCGATAGCCTGGTTGGGCGGGTGGGAAGATCCACGACCACCTGAGTTCTTCTCACTGATAAGGCCGACGGAACGGAGGAGGAGGAAGGTAGAACTTCGCTGCTTAGCTGCCACTTGAGAGGAAGAAGAAGACTGAACTGCATCCCTCGATTCTCTTCTTAGAAGCCTCACATTTGAGCTGGGCAGCTTCTTGCTTCAGGCCATGTTGTAGAATTCATCATACTTTTCTCGCTCAAAAGCACAAGAGCTAATTGCAGATCTTCTCTCGAGACCACCTCTGAATTGATAGATCATACTCTTTTCATCGTGGACGCCTTGCTTAGCAAAGCGAAGCGAGTTTCGAACTGGATATTGTATTGATACACGACATGTTGCCTTGCTTGAGATTGCGGAACTCCTCACGCTTGCTCTCAACAACACTTTTCGAATGTGGTGAGCTCAAATCTCGGCGAACTCATCCTGTAATGACACGACCTCCTCTCGAATCTTTGTATTGCCGGTACCACTCAAAGCAGCTTGGTCCTTGAGTTGAAACGATGCAAACTTGACAAAGTCCTCGTGTCCGACATTGCTACATTCAAAATGCTTGCAGATGTCCACAAGCCAATCGTCGGCGCCTCGTGGCCTCGACACAAAAACTGAAAGACTTCGCTGATTAGCGAGGAACCGATCGAGGGTAGCAAAGTGCGGCTGGTTGTTGCCTTGACCTTGATTTCCTTGACTGCCTTGCCCTTGAGTACGCTTCTGCAAGAGCTGCAAAATCATCCGAGCATTGGCATTGGTGGCTGCCATGATTGTTGCCAGCCTCCGGAGGCGGAGGTGGAGGTGGAGGGTTCGACCGATTCCCATCATCACGATCCGGATTCGACGTGTTACGGAGCCATCCTCAAGAGGGTGACATCCGTTAGCACTTGATAGACAGATAGACAAGTAGAATCAACGGATAGAAATTGCAACATATAGTCTTCACAATAAACATTCAACAAGGATGAACGAATGAATTCCAAACGCTAACATCACACGCCCATTAAGGTGAGAAGACACTTGATTAAGGTTGATGAAAAAATACCAAGGTACGATCGAACAAATAAGTGGTAAGGATTACCCAATCACAAACCAAATATCTCAAGGGAAGAAATGCTAAGAGCTACATGAATCCCATTTATAAACTCCCAAACTTTCTCGTTATGCAACTGTGTTGGGGATACAGGGACACAAAATATATCACCCAAACTAACAATACCTAGATCCAAATTGATCCATCCGTCAACACATAACCAAGAAACCTTCGAAATCATGTACCTCGACCTTCAAAAGCATCCGTTATACGAGTCATGGCAATACTCCCAAGCTCGCCTCAAGATCAAGTTATCGGGTTATCTCACCAACAACTGCACAAAAGAGATTTCGATGTTGGTAAAACTCGTGTATTCCGAATCGCAACGATAAAATTGTGACGACAACACCTCGGAGCTCAACTCCCCGGACACCGCCACAACCCCTAAATGTCGAGGCACCAAGAACAATGTTCTCGCCACAAAACCATCGAACTATTCCAAGATACCCGCGTGATCCTAAAAAAAAATTTAGTGAAATTTGAGGAGAGGAGAGTCAAAACTTCTACGTCAGAGACCTCACCAGAGCGATTTAAGGACCGGGAGTAAAAGAATCCTACTCTCGATATATATAATCCTAAGACTCAAAACATTTTCCATTCTAGACTCAACAACGCCAAAGAAACAATCAAGTAGGGGCTCCTAAGTCGGGAAGGCTCGATTACCAACTTGTAACGCCTCGATGCGGCTATATTTCCCACGTGTCGGGCACGACTTAGAGGCATAACCGCATTGAAAGCAATGTCGCAAGTGAGGTAATCTTCACACAACCCATGTAATACATAAGGAAAGAGATACATAGTTGGCTTACAATGCCACTTCACACAATACATAAATAAACATCCATCATTCAGATTACACTCAAGGTCCGACTACGGAACCAAAATAAAAGAAGATACCCCAAATGCTACACAGATCCCCGATCGTCCCAACTGGGCACCACTATCGATCATCGTGAAAAGACACATAGTAACGACCACGCCTCGTCGAACTCCCACTTGAGCTCGGTGGCCACCTGACCGCATCGCCGGCACCGCAACTGCTTTGGTAGAATCTGTGAGTCACGGGACTCAGCAATCTCACACCATGAGATCAAGACTATTTAAGCTTATAGGAAGGACAGAGTTGTAAGGTGGAGCTGCAGCAAGAGACTAGCATATATGGTGGCTACAATCGCATAAGAGAGCGAGAAGAGAAGCAAGGCACGGACGTGAAGCTAGTAGCGATCAAGAAGTGATCCTGAACTACTTACGCCGACATAACTCCAACACCGTTCACTTCCCGACTCACCGAGAAGAGACCATCACGGTTACACACGCGTTGATGTGTATTTTAATAAAGGTCAACTTCGGGTTTTCTACAACCGACATTAACAAATTCCCATCTGCCTCATAACCGCGGGCACGGCTTTCAAAGATAATACCGCAGGGTGTCCCAACTTAGCCCATTATAAGCTCTCACGGTCAACGAAGGATATTCCTTCTACCGAAGACCCGATCAATCTCGAATCCCGGACTACAAGACATTTCGACAAAGAATAAAAAAGACCAGCAAAGCCGCCTGACAGCCGACAAATCCCGATAGGAGCTGCAAATATCTCGCTCGTGGCACATCCGGATGAGACTAGCTACGAGTAAAACCAAGCCTCGAGTTTCCCGCAGTGGCTCCGCAGTAGCTTTAGTTCGGCCAGCACTCAAGGAGCACTGTCCGGGGTTTAAATAAAGATGACCCTTGGGCTCGCGAAACCCGGGGAAAAAGGCTTAGGTGGCAAATGGTAAAACCAAAGTTGGGCCTAGCTGAGGAGTCTTATTCAAAGCGAACTGTCAAGGGGGTCCCATAAATCACCCAACCGTAAGGAACGCTAAATCAAGGAACATAACACCGTATGACGGAAACTAGGTGGCAAGAGGAACAAAACACCGTGCATAAGGCCAATCTTCCACCCTTTACCAAGTATATAGATGCATTAATTATAGCAGATATATATTGTGATATCCCCAACAAGTAAACATGTTCCAATAAGGAACAACATCTCCATGTTCCAACAAGGAACAAACTTCATCTTCACCGCAACTAGCAACGCTATAAGAGGGCTGAGCAAAGCGGTAACATAGCCAATCAACGGTTTGCTAGGAAAGGATGGTTAGGGCTGACATGGCAATATGGGTGGCATGATAAGCAAGTGATAGGCATCGAGCATAGGCATAGCAAAAGAGCGAGAATCTAGCATAGCAAAGATAGAAGTGATTTCGAGGGTATGGTCATCTTGCTCGCAATGTTCTCGAGTTGTCGAAAGCTTGATCCTCGAACGTTCTCAACAGGTTCCTCGCTCACGCACTCGCCTCGCTCTACCCAAAGCAAGAACACAAACAAAGGAACCACAATAAATCACGGTGCAATGCACAAGCAACATGATGCAATATATGGCATGATATGCGAGATGTGATATGCAATGCGATGCGCATTCCGAAGGAAAATGATGAACCAGGCATCAACTTGGCAAACCAAGTATGCCGCTGAAAGATGAGATGATTTCGTTGAAATCGATATAAAGATCACCGAATCGGATGCACGGTTTGCAAATGACAAGCAAAACAAGAATGGCACAAATCTGCCATTAACAAAGATGATACCACTTAGCAAGCAACAAGAAATTAAGCTACTGCACCCAAACATACCAACATAGCATATGGCAGTGATCTACTCAAGATGCTTGACAAAAGATGAACACTAAGCTACGGCTAAATCACATCATAACAGGTCCAAACAAGCATGGCAAAAGTGCAAAAAAATATCAGGCTGGACAAGGCTGAGCAAGAAAACAACATGCTACAGGAACTTATAATAGCAAAACATGGCATGGCATGAATCTACTCAAAGCATAGAACAAAAGTCCCTTACTGACCATAAGCCAAAAAGGATCAGAAAATATAGTAACACCCATGTCAATATCGCAAGTTTCATAATGATTCAAAGAATGTGGCATGTCCAAAAACAGATAACAAGTAGGCATGTTCAAGAGCTCAAAGCACTCACTACAGAGCCTTTCATGATAAACTAAGCATACATACATCAAGAAGACATGGCATAGAAGACATACATGGCAAGAACAACATCATAGCATACATGGATCAACCACAACAACCTTGGCAAAATTGAATAACATGTAAACAATCTGCCAGGAAACATTTTGTAGCAAAAGTAGAGCTCGATTGACTCAAGCTATGGCACTCCATAATTGCAAACAAAGGTATGTATGGATAGAGCATAACCATATGTTCAAAACATCCTTACTGAAGTATCTCAAAATATGCATGGATCTCTCGGTAGTATCAAGTTAACATGGCATCAAAATATCAAGAAACAGGGCTGAAATCAGCAACATCAGAAGCCTACTTTGCATGCTTGTGCTAGTCACCACATAGATCACAAAAATACATGGCATACACCCTGGAAAGATGGCATGGCATATTACAAAACACATGTAGGACTCAAATTCATAGGGTGCACACATCAATCATGCAAAATAACAAAGTGCAAGTTCTGTTAAGAAACGTAAACTAACATCACATAGCCCTCTTCCAACAGCATTTAGGGCACCAAGATGAGCTCAAATTAAAATTATGCAATGATATGAAATGATCTACTCTTCGAGACGAACATTTTGACATATTACACGCATGAAACGGAGCTACAGGTGCAAAGTTATGATGCGTTGAAAATGCCACAAATTAATCATCGAGATAAAAACTTAGACGAAATTTGGGGGGGGGGTCAACCGATGCGTTCCTCGTCGGATCTGAGATCCGGCCCGATCGAGGGCGGCAGTGGCGTGGCTCGCCGGAAGGAGGAGAAGCTGGGCGGGCCGGCCGGAGGAGGGCGGCGGCGGCCGGGGCGCCGGTGTCGGCGGCCGGGCGGCGACGGGCAAGGGCGGCCATGGCAGCGCAAGGGCATGGGCCGGAGGCGGAGCGAGGGCGCACGGCGAGGCGGCGGAGGCGACCGGCGGTTGGTTCAAGGGGTCGGGCGACGGGGCGGGCGGGCGGTCAAGGCGGCGGGTGGCTTGGCGCCACGTGGGCGCCTCGTTGGTCGGCAAGGGCGGCGGGCGGACGTGTTCGGCCTGAATCGGACACGCCCCCCAATGTAGAGGAGCGGGCTAGGGTTTGTACCGTGATTTGGAATGGGGGGTATATATAGGCATAGAGGGAGCTAGGAGAGTCCAAATGAGGTGTAGTTTTCCACACGATCGTGATCGAACGACGGAGAGCATGGAAGTGACTTAGATGGGTTATTAGACTATTTTGAAGGTGTTGGGCTGCAACTTAAAAGAGGCCTTTGCGAGAGTGCGGTTAACTGTTGAGTACCAAACGAGCTCCAAATGACCCGAACTTGACGGTGGTCTACCGTGGTATACCAAGGCCACTTGACAAACCTCGTCCATTCCGAGAACGTTTAGTACCCGCCACGAAAAACGTAAAAGGGGACGCCGGGAACATAGGAGTGCTTGATTGCAAAACGGACAACGGAAAAATGCTCGAATCATGAGACTAACACATATGCAAATGAGATGCACATGATGACATGATATGAAATGCATGACATGGACAAAATGAAAAAAGAAGAAAAACCCAACCACGGAGGGAATATCATATCACAATGTCGAAAATGGCAAGAGTTGGAGTTACAAATATGGAAAGTTACATCCGGGGTGTTACAGGGGCGCCAAGCGGCGCGCCACCCCTCGGCAGGGGGCTGGGGGCTGGCGCCACACCCGACACCAGCCCGTCTTCGCGAGAAGCCCAAGACTGCTGAGGCTTGCTGCTCGAGGAGGAGCCGAGGATCGAAGCCAACAAGCTGTCGTCAAAGATCAACGGAGGAGTCTTGGGCACGCCTGCTAAGCTCCACGCCAGGCCAAGGGGGAGGAGTGACGAGGCCGCAGGATCAGCGCGCCAGGAAGGCAAGAGTGCCCCTTCAACCAACTCTGCCCCAGGGGCAATCAACGGACTAGCAGCGCTCAAGGCTGGCGGGAGAATTAAGGAAGAAGGAGGCCGTTTCTCAGGAGGCTCGGCAGCCTCAGTGGAAGGGGCCCTGAAAGACTGGCGTTAGAAGAAGAAAGCAGCACACGAAAAGCCACAACTGCGTGATACTTACATGTCGATGGCGATGTACTTCCTCCGCTTCAGCGGTCCGAAGATGTTGCTGCCGCTGGGGGATCCTTTCCTCTTGCGGAGCTCCTCGAAGTCCACACAAAGACGACCGAAACGCTGGACGTGACGGCCGGTGCGCAGCGGGACCGAAGAAGATCTCGGGAGAATGTCTTCAGGGATGCTTGGTTGCGGCGAACAGCCGGGCACCGTTTCACCAAGACCTCCCGAGGCTCCTGGAGCCTTGACCTCGGGAGTCGATGCAGCGCCTCCTCAAAGAACCGACGCCAGAGGGGGGTGGCAAGCTCTCGCGGATGATGCCCCATGATCACCACTCGCCGCGTCCTCAAAGACTCGAGCCGCCGGTCTCCGCCGAAGCTTGTTTACCTCGCATCGACACTTGGGGCGCAGCCCACAAGGGCAAGGAAGGGAACCACGACGACGGGGTTCTCCCGAGGCCCCTCCAGGCTGACCGGTCACGGCCCCCATTCATCAAAGAGAGGCATGTCCTTTACAAATTCATCCTTATTCTTGCAGCGATACAGCAGGCAGCTATTCCCGGGCAGTTCGGCCGGCAGATTGACAGCCATCAGGACCTTGAGCACTGTTCGTCGCGTCCCAAGAAGGAGCCCGGACTCCTGAAACCTCATGTGGTCCTGGCTGCTGAGCAAGGTCCATAGTGGGCGAGAATGGCGCTGAAGCGGGGTGACCCGACGTTGGACGAATTCCTTCACCACCATCGGAGCAGTTACACCGCGATCCTTCAGTAGCCTCTACCGAGCTGACGATGGGCAAGGCCAGGCTCATGAAAGGTTGATGGCCCCGTGCAGGGTTAGGAACGGCGGGCCCGACGGAGCTCGGGCGTAGGATCGAGCACACCAGCATCAACGAACACCCATCGTGTCCGGATTCGCTCGTGGATGGAGGAAGCTCGAAATCGATCCCCTCGCCCGCCGTCGCAGCCACGGCCTGGAAGCTCACGCACCCCAAGCATTACTGAGGGTCGTCCAGATGCAATGAGAAGAAGTGACGGAGGAGAGCCACCGAAGGAGCGATGCCCACCATGGCTTTGCACACGAAGGCGAAGACAGCAAGAAGAGTCACGGACTGAGGGTCGAGATGCAGCATGTGGATCTGATAATGCTCAAGCACATCATTGAAGAAGGCGGAGAAGGGAGGAATCAGGCCAGCCCAAAGGGCATATATGAAGATTGGGACTGAGGGAGTCCCGGACTAGGGGGTGTCCGGATAGCCGAACTATCGTCACGGCCGGACTCCAAGACTATGAAGATACAAGATTGAAGACTTCGTCCCGTGTCCGGATGGGACTTTCCTTGGCGTGGGAGGCAAGCTTGGCGATACGGATATGTAGATCTCCTACCGTTGTAACCGACTCTGTAACCCTAACCTATCCGGGTGTCTATATAAACCGGAGGGTTTTAGTCCGTAGGACTAACAACAATCATACCATAGGCTAGCTTCTAGGGTTTAGCCTCCTTGATCTCGTGGTAGATCTACTCTTGTACTACCCATATCATCAATATTAATCAAGCAGGAGTAGGGTATTACCTCCATCAAGAGGGCCCGAACCTGGGTAAAATATCGTGTCCCTTGTCTCCTGTTACCATCCGCCTAGACGCACAGCTCGGGACCCCTACCCGAGATCCGCCGGTTTTGACACCGACATTGGCGCTTTCATTGAGAGTTCCTCCGTCATCACCGATAGGCCCGATGGCTCCTTCGATCATCAACAACGACGCGTCCAGTGGTGGACTTTTCTCCCCGGACAGATCTTCAGATTCGCCGCTTTGCAATCAAGGGCCAATTCGCTGGCCATCCGGAGCAGATCGAAGCTACGCCCGCCATCAGTCGATTTGAAGTTTGAACTATATGGCCGATATCCGCGAGACTTGATCTTCGACGGATTCAAGCCGCAGCCAAGCGCCAGACCGCCTCGATGGGCATGATCTAGCTCGCAGCCGAACAAAGGCCTCGAGGCCGCATCAAAGATCCGCCCCACCCTTAATCCGGAGCCGGATTCCCGATCGAGGACGAGTGGTTGACACCGCCTGGGCTACAATCTCTACGGCGATTGAGCCGAACTCCATCCCTCGTCTTTGCGAAGACCTCGACCTGTGGTGCGGACTCCTCTCCGGACTCCAAACCCTCCGCGCCTTGCCAATCAAATCCGATTACGCCTGCTATGGAGTTCACGGTCATGACATCTTTCAGCACTCGCCCTTTGGCGACATTCTGAATTCGCTAAAGTCCCTCTCTTCATCCGGAGAGCCCTGGCCGGACTACGGTCAAGAAGGTTGGGATGCGGACGACGAAGAAATTTGACGCCCACCCACCACCCACTTCGTAGGCACTGTCGGAAGCTTACACAACGTGCTCGATTTCGACTCCAAAGACATCGACGGTATGGACGACGATGTAGGAGACAACAATGAACCAGAACCTGTAGGATGCTGGACAACCACCTCATCTCATGATGTATACATGGTGGATACACCTAAAGGAAATGAAGACGAGGAACAACGGACGCCACGAAGGATAAATCCTCTAAAGCGCATAAAACGGCAACGTAAACGCCAACAAAATCCTGCTCAACAAAGACCCAGCCATAGAGCAGGCTAACTGGTGGACAACTAACAAGCTATCGAAAGCAATCATCCAAACAAGACAACTTGGATAAGCAATCTATCCACGGCGAAGACAACAGTCCGCACGATCTCACTCCGACAAACTATTGGAGCAAAATGACCTCCGAAAAGGCTCGCCGCCACATGCTGTAGCCCTAAAAAAGCGTAGCGGAAACTCAAAACAGCGGAAGACGCACTCAGATCGATGGAGCAAAATATTCAGCACCGCAGACAAGTACGGCGACAAACAACTAAGAGCTACCCAAAAGAAAGCTACTGCCTGATTCGACGAGGAGGCCTTAGAGCCCCACAATTAAAAAGTAAGAAGGCCACCCGTCGGATGGACGACCCCACGGCAAAAGAGAGCGCTAATGGCGCCAAGACAAAGCCAATATGCGATCCGCATAAGGATTCACATCAAGGATGGCCTAGTTAGGTCCATCTATGGGCCAAGAAAGCAGGCTCACAAAGCAATGCAACACGCCTAAATTCAAGATCACGGCACACCCAACATAGGGACGCCAGACACCCCTATGTTTTACCGATGAGGTGCCGGATCATGAATTTCAAGCGGATTCAAACTCAGAAACATAGAGGCATACGCCGAACAATGCACTCGAGTATGGATTGAGGATTACATCCTCCACATACACATGGCTAGAGGAGATGATCTCCACGCCATAAAATACTTACCCTTAAACTCAAAGGGCCAGCTCGGCATTGGCTTAAAAGCCTCCCCGAAAATACCATTGGAAGCTGGAAGAGCTCGAGGATGCATTTCGCAAATTTTCGGGGACTTATGTCCGCCTCCGGATGCGCATTTATCTAAGTCACATAACTCAACAGCCCGAGAGTCAGCCTGAAATTCTGGAACAGGTTCCTTACTAAAAGAATCAAATAGTCGATCGTCCGGACGCCAAGCCTTAGCAGCTTTCAAACACAACGTCCGAGACGAATGGCTTGCCGACACCTCGCCAAGAAAAGCCAAGAACAATGGCCGCATTAACAAGTTTCATGACCCGCTTTTATGCTGGAGAGGATAGATGGCTAGAAAGATGCAGCACTAGCGACCCAAGTACATCCAAATTAGGGATGGAAATGGGAAACCACAGCGCAACAAGGACCAACGCCGGATTAAAAGGAACAGTCCAAAGAGCACGATACCAACGCCGGATTCAAAAGCTCCCGGCAGAACAACAAAATTGCCCTTAAGGACAATAGCGATGAGCTATCCAACTTCAAAAAATCTTGGACAAGATATGTCAAATCCACAAGACTCTGGAGGCCCGCAAACCATACTCACGTAAATTGTTGTCTTCAAACAGTCCGCAGACTAACGCCGAACACAAGGGGCTCGACACACCAAGTGAGGATGATGACGAGAACCACAAGCAGAGCCCCGAAAACAAAAGAATTTCCCACAAGAGGTCAAAACAAGAAACTCACTTCATGTGATCAAAAACAGAGCGGCGCCCACTAAAATGCGCACCGCACACCGTTGTCAAAGCCAATCACATTCGACCATCGTGACTACTCCGAAAATATCCGAACGCAGGATGGACTGCCTTGATATTGGATCCTATAATTGACGGATTCCAATTTACACAAGTCCTCATGGATGGCGGCAAGGACACAAACCTGATATATCGTGACACAATCCGCAGGATGAGGATAGACCCAACCAAAATTCGCCAGAGCAACACCTCCTTTAAAGGAGTAATGCCAGCCCATATGCCCATTGTACGGGCTCCATACCGCTAGAAGTTGTGTTCGTTCATCCGACAACTTCCGTCGCGAAGGTTAATCTTCCATGTCACCCCGCTTAAAAGTAGCCATCAAGCACTATTGGGACGCTGGCTTTCCGCTTTTAACGCAATACTGCATTACGCATCTATAACACTTAAAATGCCCGTCCACGCGCATCATCTCGTTAAAAGGAAGTATTATGTTACTCAAGCACGAAAGAATGGGAGACTGCCTTGACAGCCCCACACCTATCCGGCCCGCTAGGCAAAGAGCCTGAATCGGTTATTCAAACCCCGACACGCTTAGACGAGTCCGGCGCTTACTAGCGCATACCCCATACAAGGGCTGCACGCATATATCATAAGAGACACTAAAGCTCAATTTTATTCACTCCTTCGATTCATACTGCTTATTTAATGTACAAGACATCTTTTGCACGATCCTTTTCTTTAAAACTAAGTTCCTCTCTTTACGATTTAACGACGTGCTACACCCGGCCCGTGATACGCACAATGGAGACACAGCGCAGACGCAGCAGAGGGACCCGCTGCAAGGATTCTTTTCAGATTAAGACCCCGCGTAAACCTTTTTACTGCCTCTTGTTGATATACATCCCCGGTTCCTTACTATAACCGAGGAGGAGGCTGGCGCTTTGGCATTGGCCGCACCAGAATTTTTGCGCTGCACTGACACTGGGGGCTTAGGGCATTATTCTGCCCATTTTCATAAAGACCGAATACCTTAGGGAGTATTCAGCGCCTCGAAGTTAGGGCCTTATATGCATCAGCTCCAATCATGTCTTTGGTCAAATGTTGGGTTGCCCGGCCCTGTGTTTTGCTGCCTTACGCCCGCTTTCACGGCTAACGCGCACCAGTGAGAACTATCGCGACAGTGCCCGTTCGCCGGGCGCAGCACCTCACTAGAGAAAGTCGAAAACTAATCGTCATGATATAGCGAGACTGGTCAATCACTCGATGACTCACCGGAATGTTTAGGATTCCTCCGATTAAGGAAGGACCGTTTTCGGTCGCACATACGCACTTCGGATTCGGGCGAGTGTGAGGTTCTGGGCTATATAGTAGCCCCACCTCGAACTCCTATGGCTAAGTGAAAGTGATAAAGCACTATAGTCCGTTGCCTGGTTTGCTACGCTATCACCTCCTTAACACCTCCAAGACGTTGGATTATGTGAAAAGCGCTTTTGCAAACACCCCGCACTATGTGTGTGGGGCTGAAGCAAAGGACTGCCATCTTCAAAGTTATATATACATACACATAAACGGGCCGACAGGGAGTAGTTTACTACTTGAACGCACAAGTATAAAAAGCTCTTATATTATATTGAAACATTGTTTTCACAAATCATACATGTCCTTTAAACATAATATCCTTCGAGCATCGCTGCCTCTATTAAACGAGCGCCTCGCAGACTTCTTCAAAGTAGTGCTCGCAGTACTCGCTTCGTCTCAATCTTGGGATGCAACGTCGGTGGCCTTCATCTTTGCCCAAGATGTCTTGACACGGCCATAGCCATCCGCGCTTCCTCAATACACGCCGATCGCTTCATTGCGCCGACACGCTGTACCGCACTCAAGGAACTGCTGTACTAAACCAAAATAACTCTTCGGTGGGGTCCGCCTGCCACAAGTGAGTCATGACATGCTGCATGGCAAGTCCGATAGTCGATTCAGCTCGCCCATTCGCCAACCGATCGGTCAAGAAGACGCCCGACTATGGATTGCGACCAATATAGCTCTTCCCTTCTGTGCCCCTTCTGACCTCGGAAGTGCTCAACCGCGTCCGCAGTGCTCGCCGCCAAGTCCAGATAAGCATCCTCCAAACTCCATAACTTGTCCAATTGAGCATACTTTGATCCAGATATTTCTCCGCAGCAGTAAACGGTTTTCCAGCCGCAATTGCCCCGCCCGACTCAGCTCCTCCTTGGCAGCTCTCAAAGCCGAATGGGCATTCTTGGATTCAGCGGCGGCCTTTTTCAGGCCCTCTTGCTCCACTTGACGTTCTTTTTCAAGAACCTCGCAGCGATCGGCAGCATTCTTCAACTTGCTGGCCATATCGCCATTTCCTCTCTGCTTCGGGCAGAAGCAGCCCGCTCGCTTTAGCTCTTCGCCGCTTAAAGCGGCCGACATTTTTCTGGCTTGCTCTTTCGCCGGGCGAAGTTCCGCCGCAGCTCTTCCACAAAGAGCGGCACCATCTGCATTAAGCATACAAATAGTAAGACATGGGCGCCAAGCCCCTTACTAGGTGTCCGTGATAGAAGTCGTGATACCTTGTGACTCGTCAAACCGCTTATTGACCAGAGCGATGTTCGTGATCCGCTTCGCCGAGTTGCCGCTTAGTTCGCATATTCATCAGTCCGGCCACATCGGACGCCCGCCACCTGCTTAGGGGCAGCGATATGTTATAATCGAGATTTGATCTCGCACGATGTCAATTTTGACAACATACCGAGTCTCGTGGGCTACTATCTATACAGGCGATTTTATATGCATAAGTGTCGAAGGTACATCATTTTTATGCATTCTCAACCCCACAAGAAGCTCCTCGACGGCTTCATGCAATCCGCTCGTGGATGCAATTTTTCAATCACTGCACCCATTAGAGCACCGCTATCTTCTCGAGATAGCCGCCGCCTCGAGCAGGTCCTTCAGCTCCTCCGACCGCACACCACTTGGCGCCGGACCTTCCGGCCCCGCCGGACTTGGGGGAACCCTCCGCGACGACACCTCCGGGTCATCCGCTTCACATGAGGGTGCGACAGGTGGAGGCGTTTCACTCTCCATCATCTCCGAAGAAGATCCTCAAGACGAGCTCACGAGCAGGGCTGAGGTCCCAACTACAAGGTACAATTTCGTTATCTTCATAAATAAATGCAGGATGTTCCTTATTTACAAGATCCATTCTTTACTTACGGCTCATTGGAGGGCTGACCCCTTGGTAAATAGTGCGGCTGGGTTACTTCCCAGCTGCCGGACTCTCCGATGAAGATTCCTTCCCTTTGAGGCCTTGACCTCCGGATCTTCTCAAGCGTCCTCTCTCCTCGAAGACAGGACTTTAATCCTCCTTCCTGGATAGCCTCCTTCAGAGGCAGTTGCTTCCCCGCCCCCTCCTTCGCCTTCTTCAAAATATGCGACCTTCAACATCTCGATCAGCATGGGATCCGGCGTGGTCTCCGGGAGGGGAGCCGGACACCTTATTAACTTTGCCTTGGCTATCCACTCCTGTTCAAGAAACGGTTCCTTTAAAGGACATATATATATATATATATGATAAATAAATGAACAGCTTGTCCGGTTACAGGACTACCTACTTGAGTATCTGGGCGATTGCAGCTTAGTCCAGCATCCTCAGTCAGGTCCGGACACTTCTCTTGTGATCCGAAGAACAGTTTATACATCTCCACAAGCGCCGTGCCCATAAAATTTTGAGAGCTCGTGGTCCTCCGGATTAAATTCCCACAGCGGAGGGGGCGACGCCAGCAGGCGTAAGACGCCGGATCACCATAACCGCGCCATCGCAACCAGATTGATCTCTTTCCGGAGGTCTCGAATACGGCCCTGCAGCAAGGGAACGCCCTGATGGCCCCTCACGAGCCCCCTTGTTGACCCATGACGCCACCGCTGTGGTGGACTGAGCGAAAGCGGGATCGCCGCCATTTGGTGCCCCGGGAGCGTGACATAAAACCACTCCTGCTGCTACAAACCAAGCTCCTCTTGAAAAGAGCCTCGTGCCATGGAGCATCAGCACATTTGCTTATGACCGCCCTCCGACTCGCTTGTTGCCTCCTCGGTCATCTTTGGCTCCACCTTGAAGGTCTTGAGCCACAATCCAAAGTGGGGGTGATATGGAGGAAGGCCTCACATACGACAATGAATGACGGATATGGAGGATGGACTCGATTCAAGACATGGAAATCAAGCCCATAATAAAACATGAGCCCCGCACAACGTGATCTCGTCGAGAAGCCTAAACCCGAAAGAAGTGGGAAACGAACACCACGCTCGCCGGGCTCAGAGTGGGAATGACCTGCCTCGAGCAGGTAGCCTATGCGAGATCTCGCCGGTCGATACCGGCGCCTCGCAGCTTTAGCACATCTTCTTCGGGATGGAGGAAGACATCCATCGCCGCCTTGGTCGGAGCCGACATCGCCGAAAGTCTCAAGTGCCTGAATCAAGCTTTGGGTGTTGGAACTCAAGCGGAGGCGAACTCGATGGAGGGTGTAAAAGAAGAGGGCCTTGGTCTCATTATAAAGAGGTTGAATACCAAGAGCCCACCCTGTGGTCGATTAGGACTCGCCTTTGATAGAGGAGGCGTACTAACGGGCACGGTTGGGTTACCCACGTCCGTATTGATGAGAATCCTGAATAAGGGGGCACGATCCGCTGATAAGGCGGTCGTGGAAACCGCCGCTAAACGCGCTTAAGGTGAAACGGTAAAAATGATTCATATAAAGGCCTGGCCGTGGTGTGATGTCACCGCTGAATACGCCAGCAGATCTGTGCAAAAGTTATTTTCTACGGTGTTATGTGGAACTTGTTTTGCAGAGTCGACACTATCCTTGTGTTCAAAACCTTCTATGAAGTATTCGAGGAGGAACCCGCCTTTGCAATGCCAAGACAATATGCGCTGGACTCGCTCCATTGAAGCCTGGTTCAGGGCTACCGAGGAGTCCCGGACTAGGGGTGTCCGGATAGCCGGACTATCGTCACGGCCGGACTCCAAGACTATGAAGATACAAGATTGAAGACTTCGCCCCGTGTCCGGATGGGACTTTCCTTGGCGTGCAGGCAAGCTTGGCGACACGGATATGTAGATCTCCTACCATTGTAACCGACTGTAACCCTAACCTATCCACTGTCTATATAAACCTGAGGGTTTTAGTCCGAGGATCTAACAAAAATCATACCATAGGCTAGCTTCTAGGGTTTAGCCTCCTTTATCTCGTGGTAGATCTACTCTTGTACTACACATATCATCAATATTAATCAAGCAGGAGTAGGGTATTACCTCCATCGAGGGGGCCCGAACCTGGGTAAAAATATCGTGTCTCTTGTCTCCTGTTACCATCCGCCTAGACGCACAGTTCGGGACCCCCTACCCGAGATCCGCCGGTTTTGACACCGACAGGGACCTCGGTGGCCGTCTGAGCCATGCGAGTGCGAGACGCGGGCCAAGCCACTGTCTCCCCCCAGTCGTTGAAGCCGGAAGCAAGCATCGAGCGCACCTTGTCCATGGCCTCATCGTTGAGCACCCGAGACCGGCCGAGCGCCGGCGCAAAGGACGGAGGCGCAGCCGGAAGAGACAGAGGACTCTTCCCCTTCTCAGCTTGTTTCAGCGCCATGGTGATGGAGCAGGTGGAGCGCAAGTCAGATTGGAGAAGAGAAGCAGAGCCACGAGGAAGCAGGGGAATTGGGGAAGCAAGGCGTAGGAGGCGGAGGAATAACTATGTAGGCCGTAGGGGCCGCATAGCCAGGCGGATTCAAAGGCAGCATGGGGAAGCGGAGACGCCCACGCCCAATCAACCGCCACGCCGATCGAGAGAGGTTTTTGGGGTCAGCGGTGTTCGAACTTGACCCTGGCTTCGCCAAGCCAAGCCCGAGAGCACCTTGGGCCCGGGGGATACTGTCGGTGTTCTGGGAACGAGGGTCCCCAGACTTGCCTACCTGCGGCCCACGGCGTGGCTAAGCAGCAGGCCGTAAGGCCCATCTTCATCAACAAGGCATCCAAGACCCTCGCGAGGGTCCAAGCCTCGTGAGGCGGACGACGCAAGACCTCCTCCGAGCGGCCTAGCTGCAGGCTCATGAGGAGCGGAGATATCAAGGCGGGCAACTCACGAGGCTCTCGTGGACGGAGCTATGACGAACAGTGCCAAAGCGGAGCCAAAGGGCGCCAAGGCATGCAGCGCCCTTATTTCCTCTTGGTGCTAAGGAGGCCGGGCGAGGCGAAGAGTACCGAGGCATCGTGCAAAGGTTGCCATATTGGTGCAACAAGACCAAGACAAGGAGGACGGCAAGGCGGAGGTCATCGTGGAGCCCAAGACGGCGCCACCCTGTTGCAGCGGAGACCGCTTTGTCGATAGCTTGTACTAGCTGTCCCCTTCAAATTTGCTCACTGTTGTTGGCTCCTTCCCGCCGATATTTGGGAAGAGGACCAGGGCCTCTATAAATAGGACTAGCCACACAAAGAAGACGGATCCCGAACTGGCGGTGAGATTGAACCCTCACGCCACAAGTTCATATGCACAAGAACACCTCAACCTCAGGAGGCTATTCTTCCCTTGTACTGTTCATCACCAGCCCGAGATTCAATCCACCACCACCACACTGGAGTAGGGTATTACACCACATCGGTGGCCCGAACCAGTATAAACCCCGTGTCTCTCTATGTTGTGAGTTCATCGAGTTCATCCGCAAGATCTTAGAGAGCTAGAGCATAGATCGGTAGGAGGGAAAGACTTCGCGCGCACCCTAGTGTTCGAACCTTAAGGGTTTGCCAGAACCCCACATCCAACAGTTGTTCCTTGACCATGTTGACCACGCCGTGCCGAGAGCACCAGGGCGGTGGACGACGGTGAGGCCTAGGAAGGGAACGACACGGAGGCAGGGAAGACTCGGCAGTTGTTTCCCGCACGGAGGGGAGTACGACTGTACGAGGGTTTATCGTTCGTCTGCTGTCAGCCGGAGAATAACAGCAGTGTGGGTGAGTAGAGGGATGGCTAGGCCAGCGATGGGAGTACGGTGGGCGGTGGAGGTCTCAAGGGCAAAAGATAGCCGCCATGGAGAGGAGGGAGCACGTAGTCCCGCGGCGCTTGTTTGAGCGGCCGAGCAGAAGAGCAGAGATTGAAGAAGCACGACGGACATTTGATGGACATCCAACAATCACCGCCAGGCCAACCTTTTTTAGGAAAGCCTCAAATCTGTGGAAAACAAAGATACAACCCATCTGCCATTATTTCTAATAATTTACAGCCCATTTGCTAATTCTAAGGTTTTTTGGAGCCCATATTCTTTTGTTAGCATTACAGCCCATATTGTGGCCACGGTAAAAAATTATACAAAATTTTGCATATTTCAAAGCGGTCCGAACTGTTTTTAATCCTGAAATTTCGAGTCACATTCAAACTGATTTTAAAATAAATGTATATCAATATAAAATCCAACAAATTGTCCACACATAAAAATTAATGCAATTTAAAATCTCAAATGAAAAAAGAAATTTGAAACTAATTGCCGGTTTGATGTGTTTTAAAATGTACAGCCCATTTTCATTATCGATAGGCTATTTTCTCGCCAAATTAATGAAGCTCTCCTCGTCTTGAAAGATTTGCAGCCCAACAGCCCGACAAAGCGATTTACTTGGCAAATCATAAAAAACTAGGCTGTGGGCTATGGACCCACCGCGGTCGTGGACCCAGCTAGCAGCCTCTCCACGTACAATACTCTTCCGATAGAAGTCAGTTGTTGACCACATTGACCACGCCGCACCGAGAGCACGAAGGCGGTGGACGACGGCGAGGCCTAGGAAGGGGATGACGCGGAGCCGGGAAGACGCGGCAAAGGATGCCCACGCGAGAGGAGTACGAGGGTTCACCGTTCGGCTACGGTGTGAGGCTGCTGCCGCCGCAGAATAACAGGGGTGTAGGTGAGTAGAGGGATGGCCCGCCAGCGTGGGAGTAGTAGGGGCGGGAGGCCTCCGCGGCATCACATCCGCCACGGAGGTAGGAGCACGCGGCACGACCGACACGCTGGTTTGGGCGGCCGGAGCAAGAAGACCAGAGGTTGAAGAAGCACTACTCCGCTGGATGAACATCGTACGGTAATCGGAGCTAGAATCGCTCATATTGACTAAGTTGACAAAGCCCTCCGTCCCCTGCCAACTTGGTAGGCCCACAAGTCAGCCTCCCACGATGCCGGGTTCCACCGGTAGGGGAGTATTCATTTTTTGTGCGTAATAAGGAGGCACTTCCTTGCGCGCGAAGATAGCTGGTGGGTCCGACCTATCACCGGGGCACGTTTTTTCGCGAAATACAGAGGCCCTTCCGTGGGTCCCGATGTCGTGGAGGAATCAAAGACTTGAGAAGGCGATGTAACAAGCTAGTGTACCAAGAAAGAGACGTTGCTGAGTTTTAGAAAAAGAGAGACGTGTTCTCGTAGCTGGTTCAATCCAAACCTAGACTATGACTATATATGGTGCTATGCTACTCGCAAGTAATGAAACCGACATATCCAACGCTCGCTTCTCCTCTTCTCTACTTACTCGCCTAGCATCGAAGCTCGCCACAAGAACCATGTCCGCTGGCTGCTCGTCCACCGCTTCTTCAAGAGGGCAACAACCAAATATGCGCCAAGTCGCCACCCGCATTCATCGCCTCGTGGGTCTCATCACACCCCGCCGGCACGCGCAAGATCGCAGCCGGTTGCTCATCGCAACCCGCTGCCGCTGGTGTGGTGCCACCGCTGCAAATCACGCAGAGTCATCCGTCGCGCCTCAACCACAATCCTCAACCCCGCCGAAGTCTTCTACAAATGCCCGAATCATGGGGTAATAATATGTTTAAGTGTTGTTCGCTGCTTTCAGCTTGCTGATTTTTTAATAGTTTGGTTGATGATCTTCCAATTTGATTCGTGCGTAAAAGGGAAGATTCGTGTGATTTGTATTTCGGGAAGTTGATGATGGGGGAGTGCAACTACGCTGATTATTTGGTTAGCCGAGGAATCCCAATACCAGCAGGTTGGGGTGTTGGACAAGTAATCAAGGAACGGCAGAAGAGGAAGATGCAGAGCGTAAGGTTAAAGATGCAGCCTTCCGATCATGGCTAAGCAACAAATGCTGAACGGCCTTGACAAAGAATGAGGAGATGAAAGAGCTTGTGAAGATAATGGGCAAAATCGATGTGCTCAGAGGATGATTGTCTCTTTATTTGCAGTGTATGTAGCACTCGTGATGTATTCAAGGGCTATGACATGAGCACTTTGCTGAAACTAGTAATGAATGAAACCTGTAGCAGTCATGGCATAGTGTTGTGAACATCTAATGATTTCTATTAATGGAAATCAGGGGTATCCCTTTGCTCATAAATAAATAAATAGCAGAGGCCCTTTTGGTAATAAATAAATAAATTAGCAGAGGACCTGTCGGTCAGCTTTGTTCTCATTCAAGACGCCGAGCAAATTGCAGTCCAACAACAAACTATGTCATCAAATTCAAGTTTCACAGCCAAATATGAGTACAACTAAACAACAATGTCATCATGTTTTAGTCATCATACAATCACCAAACACAAATCAGCATACATAACAAGTGATGTTCTCACAGAAAATACTAAACAACATGTTCATCAGGTTTCAGCTTGTCATAGCAAACACAATTTCACATAGTAGATAAAAACGCCTTCTCCGACAGTGCAAATACGACAAAAGCAATGTAATCATCATCCGCAGCAGCAGCGCCAACATCTTCGCCATGTGTATCACCTGAATCGTAATTCCCCATGGTGTCATCTTCTTCTTCATCCTCAACGTCCTCGAACGCTGGCTTCTTCTTGATCAACTCTTGTATGTCCACAACACGACAAGCAATCTTTTCACCGCGCCATTGACGTGATGGTTCTCAAAGATATTAGGAACATCTGTGTTATCTTGTACATCAGAGCAGTGTAAGCATCATCTTGTTGTGCAACTTCATTAAACGAATTCTCTCGCTCAAACCTTTGCACTACTCTCCACCATCGCTACGCGCAAATGTGTCTTCCAAGAAAAATATCTGTGTTGCTTGATTTGCCAAAATAAAAGGCTCGTTGGTCCGGTACGCCGCCTTGACATTGATGGATTTGAAATAATCATCAGCTCTGGTTTTGCGATCCTCGAAAACAGGTTATACCAACGACAAAGACAATGTAACCACACACCGATGATCCTCAAATCGAGATATACTGCAATCGAACAATGTCTCGTTATGTTAGCATACATTTCAGTTGTCTCTTTGTCATACGATCCGCGCTCATGATGGCACTGTTTTGTGTCTTCCCGCCTTCGTCTCGCAAGGGTGTTGTAGCGCACATCTCCAACAACGCAAGATTCATAATGTCTTACCCGAGTATCGTGACCCATTGCTAGTGAGTAAAGGGCATCATCAACTGCCTGCCCATCCTCCCGCATCTTCTTAACCTATGGTTAGAAAATAGACAAGCTGATCATCTTATGTACTCAATATATTAAAAAACTGACAAAGGCAATTCAAAAGCTTACATGGCTCTTGAACCATTTCGCAAATCCTGCCATAACCAGTTTGTCAATGTTTCTTGGATTTTGCGGCAAGAATCCTTTTTGTAGATGCTGCACAACATAGTGATCGCACCAAACATCTAAATATATAAGAATGTGCTGCAAGTTTAGTAGATTACGATGTATAAGCTGCAGATTTAGCACTTACTTGATATAAGGTAGTATCTCGTGATGCTTATTCAACACATACCAAACCATTTTGTCCAAATCTTTAGGTTTGTCCTCTTGTCGACTCTTCCCTCAGTAACTCAAATGTAATAATCGAAAACATTGAGCCCGGATTGTCTTCATCCACGCCTTTGCTAAGCTGATCACTGTTTCAATGTATTTTGAGCAGTAATGTCAACGCTTCAGAGCAATGTAGGCCTCTCGCAATGGAACCCTCGGTCTAGCTCGTTCCTAACATAGCCCTTGAAAGTGCCTAGCCGCTTTCAATAGGGTACATCCAGCCATACTGCATCGACCTCTAAGTAGTGCCTCATCGTAGATGAACAGCCAAATGCACCATCACATCAAAGAAGGCTGGAGGATATATCTTCTCAAGGTCGATAGGATAGTTGGTATCTTGTCTCTAAGACGCTCCAAAGCATCTATCCCGATATTTCTACCGCAGAGTTCCTCAAGAATTGTCCCAACTCGCAAATCGCTCAGATAAGTCGTATGCCCAATCCTCTAAGGATAACAGTAAAACCCTTTGAAGTAGGACGTGGCAGTCATGAGTTTTCAACCCTTGTACCTTGTTTCCATCTCAGACCGACTCTCCTTTCGTGGTTGGAAGCAAATCCATGTGGGAATCTCACACGTGATGTGACCTTGCAGAATTCTTTTCTTTTTACCTTGTCCAAGACGCATACAGCTGGTGCCATATCCCGTGGTTTACCTTCATCTTGCACCGCAAATCCTTTCTCGATACCTGTGTGTCAAATCAATCCTAGATTTTAAGGTATCTTTCGCCTTGCCTTCAATATTAAGAAGTGTGCCGATAATGTTGTCACATATATTTTTCTCGATGTGCATCACATCAAGATTATGCCGCAGATCCAAATCTTTCCAATACTCCAAGTCCCACAAAGTGGACCCGGGTAAACAATAATCTCTTCTGCCCTGCCACGCTTCCTTTTCCGCTACCATTATCGTGATGGTTTCCGTGTAATATGCCCGACCTTCTAATTCCACTTGCAACTCATCGGCGGTGAGCCTCTTTGGCGATCACGGTTTTCATGCTTTGCATTGAACACATGTCTTCGGTATTTTCTAGGATGCGGCTTGTCCTTGGCAAGGAAACGGCGGTGTCCAATGTAACAGATCTTGCTAAGTATTATGATGACAAATGATTCTCACACAAATAACACATGCATTGTAACCATGTGTCGCTCGCCTCGACATAGTGCCCAAAGCCGGATAATCATGGATGCACCAAATTATAACAAAGACGCAGAAAGAAATCAGCTGGTGGGCTGCTATATAGGTCTCGAGTGAGAACACCCTCCATAGTTGTTGAAGTTCCTCCACAAGAGGCTCCATGAACAAATCAAAATCCTTTCCAGACTTTTTGGACCTGGGATGAGCAAGGCCATCATGTAGTTTGATTCTTTGGTGCGTACATTTGGAGGCATGTTGTAAGGATAATAAGCACCGCCACATGCTATATGTGGCGCCTGTGGCCAAATGGGTTAAATCCATCCGCTAAGCCAAGTCTAATGTTTCTCGGTCAAGAACAAACTTTTCGTGTTTCGATTGAAGCTTTTCCACTCACTACCATGTGATGGATGGCTCATTACATTCTGATCTCTCAAATCCTGGTTCCTAGAATGCCACAAGACATCCTCTCTTGTTTCAAAGATCATGAAACAACCTCTGCAATCTTGGTGTAATTGGAAAATGTCTCGTAACATTATGAGGAATCCTCTTCACAAGATCGCCATCTTTCCATCTTGATGATTTGCATTTCGGCATTCACTTGTTGGCATAATCCTTCCTAATGTAACACAATTATTCTTACAAACATGGATCATATCATATCCAATTCCAACTGCACGAAGGAAATTCTTCATTTTATCAGTAGGTGTGTGGCAGCTCAGACGATCTGGGAAAGCTTTATGAAAGCAGCCAACATCGCATCGAATGATTTGTTGGTCATCCGCCAGATGTCTTCACCAAGAAAGGTGACCATAGCTGAGAATACCGACAGCTTATTTCCTGGGTGACAGCCACGTTGCATTGTTCCAACATGCGGCCCACCGCTTTTTCTTCTCGCAGTGAAAGTTCACGGAATGCACGAGCATTTCAGTAGCATTGTTTCAATGTTGGTCAAACTCATCGCTCCGCCACCACCTCCTCCTCCTCCTCTTCCACTGAGCATCAAAGATCAAGATGGTGATCTGCTGCTTCCACGTAGTCAATAACATTGACGCTCACAGCTTCACCATGATGAACCCACCTAGTATATGTGACCGACATCCCATACAAGTGTAGATGATTTTGCACAGTTGATCGGGTCTTGTAACTGAATTCATACAACTGCTACACGGGCAGAGCACATCTGATTTCGGACCACCGTACTCAGCTCTGATAAAGTTCATGAAGTTTTCAACCCCCTCGACATATGCAGCGGAGAATCTTCGAGCAGAAGTTATCCAAGTCCTGTCCATCTGTTAGACATACAAATTAGTTCTTCTACTAGATATTACAGGAAAAACATATATGCTTTTTATGAAGTCCATAAGAAAATACCTAGGTCGATGTCTAAAGCTATGGCAAGATATTTGGACGAGCAAATCTAAGTAACGAAATATATGTAAAGCTAATTCAGCAAACAGATTTGAGTGCTAAATTATGGCAGGCTGTTTCAAGAATAATGAGGCCGAGCACACAGCCATCAAACTATCAAGGCCATCGCAGCAACAAAGATCGAGTATAAAACGGTGTAGAGCTATTTCACCTAACAGATTGGCTACTAGACCATGGCAATCTACGCCACAATAAATATATGGCAGGATATTTTAGCAACTAATCGGCCTTGGCATGCCATCTCAGCTAAGCAGATTGAGTGCGTAACAGGCAAGGAAGCTTCTAAGCAGAGCATATTGACCGTAAACTACTTCGCAAACAGTGAGATTAACAAAGCCTCATCAGCCTAACATTCAGCGCTACACCGACATGCACGGGCCTCAGCCTAGAATGCGCGCATCGTGGGAGAAGCGACCGCCGCGCGCTCCACACGAACGCCGCCACGGTGGCGGCGCTGACCGCCGCGCGCCCACAAGAACGCCGCCAGCGGTGGCGGCGCGCTAGAGGACGGCAGTCACGAGAGCGCATCAGGGGAGCGAGAGGATCGCCGCATCCCCTCGATGAACCGCGCGCCGACGATCGGGCGCGGGCGGGAGGGCGGCTTTGGCGGAGCGAATGGAGTGGAGGGGACGGGGGGAGGGGTTTGGGGAATATTATTGGCTAGTTGGTCAAGGGCGGTTGAATCTAGGATTTGGGGGAATTTGGGTGGGGGGGGATTTTCGCTGTGGGCGGGGAGTTTGGCGATGGTCGGTTTCTCCAAGTGCAGTCCCACGTGTCGCTGAAGAGGCAAGTCAAGCGCTGCCCGCTTATGTGAGCCGTGCAGGACCGAACGTGTGGGGGTGCAATGCAACCGCGACAGGGGTGCTGTGAGTGTACCGCCTTTTTTCCTTTTAAACTAGGTGCTTCGCCCCCTCAAAAAAAAACTTGTTGCTTCGCTGATCCATCGATACTACTACTAGTAATCCGGTAATCCCGACTAAAACGGCGCGGCCGGGTCTTTTCCCGCGCGATATGCTGGGAGGTTGGCTTAGTTGGGTTTTTTAGGACGAGTAATGCTACACCTACGTAGTCCCAGTTACGTAATTAACATAATGTGAAACGTGTGAGCTGTTGATTGTAGATTGGGGGGAGGGAGGGGCCCACCACCATGAAAATCAGGGGAGGAGAGAGAGAGGCAATTTACGTTAACCCTTTCATAGGTTCCCGTAGATGTAGAAAAATGTGAAATGCATGAATGTGCATTTGCAGATAAGGCCTTCCCTCGTTCATCCTTTTCTCCCACAAGATCTTGATCTTCCGTGCAACGCACGGGCATCTTGCTAGTACTCCTACAATATACTATATTATTGTGAAAGTTCATATACACCGGCCGAGATTAATGCAAACACGGCAGATTTTCATTACATTTCGAACTTTTATAGGACAGAAAAAAAAGAAACCCGACCCTAAACCTATTCTACGGCGGCGACCGACGCCCTCCATCTGCGATCTCCATGTACGGGGCGGGGTTCAAGACCCGTGAAGTGAAGGTGCGGTCTCCGCGAGGAAAAGTAGAACACGGAGACGGACCGCCAGTTGGCACACCATGCCCTGCCGCCCCATGCCCTACTCATCCTCGAGGAGTCCCCGACCGGGCGGTGCCGGACGTGGACGGCGGCAAGTAGGACGCGTGGCTGACGGTGCTCCCGCCGTCGCCGCCGCCGCGTGGCTACCGCCAGCGGCGATTTGAGCGAGGGCGGCGACCTCGAGCTCCATCCTCAAGACAAGCTCTCCCGCAGAGCGTTCGCGCTATGGGTCATGGCGGATGTGGTGCCGTGTAGGAGGACGGCGCGCTATGGTGTGGAGGTTAGCTGGGCGCTGCCGCTTTAAGCAGCGATTCGATGAGGCCAAGCGCCCCGGTGCGCCATTAAGTCGCCGGAGTTGGTTCTCGGCACCGAGCCTCTTAACGACGGCATACGGACGGACGGCATGAATGCGGCAGCTGGCGCCGGCTGGGAACGCACCACGCGACGGCGCGAGGGACGAGGGTTTTGGTGTGCCAGGGTAGTCACCGCGGTCGTGGCAACATTGAGATGCCTTTGCTCACATGCGATCGACGATGTCATTGAAAAGCAAGACGAACCCGCATGGTCTCAGGTCCCGAGGATGCAGCTTGGTCGCTACACCACTCCGCTGGATGCGCCCCGCGCCTGCATCCTCGACGAGCCGGTGTTGGGGTGTGTTTGATTGTGGCCAAAGTGCACCTTACCAAAATTTTGGTCATGACCCAAAGATTGGTCTTTGTTTGATGGTTGCCATTTTTTGAGGTTTTGGTCATGAACCAAAATGATGGTTGCCATTTTTGGCATGCCAATGAACTCTAGCCAACTCTAGTTCATTTTTCTTGCCGATGTCGGCCAAATCATGGGCAACCAAAACCTCAACCAAAATTTTGGCTACCCAATGCTTTGATGGGGCAACCTTGGGCACAAACCAAACATACTAGTTGTTGGTCATGCCACAAAGACTAACGCCACCCTCGGCACACCGAAACCGACCATGTTCAGTGACGATGAGCGTGTCGCCACCGCTCGCCGTGTCCAGAGGCGGTGCCGAGCTGCACCACGTTGTTGGCCCCCACGACCCACATGAACGGTTGCCGGCGGCGAGGAGGTCGTGGGCCAGCTCCTCCATTGAACTAGTTTGCGCTTATGTCATCCCAACTGTGTGTGCCCCACATGTCGGTTTCCTGTTTTCCCGCCATATTCGAGCTGCCGCTTGTTCCGTTGGCACATTAGGCCTTTCACTATGTAGGCCAAGCGAGACAACTTATTGTTTATTTGAGCCGCCAAGTATAATCATGTGGCGCTTGCTTATTTCTCATTCCTCTCCAACCCTCTTCTCCATCGATCATGTCGCCTCCGGCGAGTCCATCCTCCCGCATGCCTCATTTGAACATTCCGCCGAGTATCATTCGCATGTGGGCCTAGACCATGCTTGTATTTCCAATGTTTATTTGTAATTTGTCCGACATGCATACAAACAAACGGTTCGTTTGAAGTTTCACTTTGCCTCCACTACGTGTCGCTTCGCCTTAGTTTTGACATCCCATTCGGTTCATGCCCCGACACATGTTGACAAGATCGATTGATGTTCGAGATCAATTGCGGTCATGCAAGGAGATAAAGGTTTGGTCTGTTTCTATGATAGAAATGACCCGTGAGGGGGGGTCTGTGGATCGAGGGAGTATATTGTACGCTCATAAGCAAACGAACGATTGTACCCACCCTAGTCCTCTTTCAATCGATCTCCGGACCCCGAGATGAAATCGAGAGAGAACGAGTGGGGCATGTGTGATACCTAAGGCGGATTCAAAATTTTGAACCCGTGATCATAGCATCCGCAAATCATATATAAAGGGTATTCAATGTTCGCTTGCTTTTGAACGCATAATATACTCCTCCTATCCTTTCTAGTTTACATATAAGTTATATGTGTAGTCAAATATCTCTACTTTGATAAAAAAAGTATCAACATTCAACAACGCCCAATCATTATTGTTAGATTCTTACGTACTCCTAGATTTGTACTCGAGATGGTTTCCAATTTGTTTTCAACCACGTGAATGTGCTTGTTCTCGCGCATGCTCTTCCTATTAGGATTTCGCCACGTATAGCCAGTCCAATAGTAACTTTTTTTAAGCTCCCTGTCCAATAGTACTAGTGGAGTACTGACAACATCTGTACTAGAGTATGCAAGGTTTATAGTTGTACTCCTCCTTCCATTTATATAGGGCCTATGTGGAGGAGAGAGATGTGAAAAGTAAGAGGAGTGAGCTCTCATGCAAGAGCCTAGCTATATACGCATTCCTAGTTAAATACGAGAATAAATATGAAGAAAGAGATGGAGAGGAGATGGAAAAAGTACTAATACAATAGCCAACCTTATAATTTTTTTATGGAAATAGCCAACCTTATAGCCCACACTATCGTATGAGTGCATATAATAGATGATGGCTATAGATGACATGGTAGTTCCTTATAGCCATCGACCGCTATATTATTAACTATGCTCTAATGCGCTTTTCAAAACCGCATTTGACTATTGACAAGATTAATAGTACATGAGATGTATAATGTGAAAATTATATCATTGGAAGCTTCTTTCACATATGTATCCCTGCCTTACCCTCCCTTTCGTCACTTATCATGCGGACCCCATGCTTGCTAGGCCCCGCATGTCGCTTACTCAATGGGTTCGCCACGCAAGGGGTCCTCATCCGTAGTATACCCCTCTGCTTTTTATTTACTCCGCATAAAATGACGCTGGCGGGGAGGGGAGGGACGCCGGTTTGCTCTCAACTCGCGGTCCCACAAGCGAGCTAAAACGCAAGACGGCGCGCTGCTCCATTCGGTGAGCGACGGAGGGTCCAGCGTGCGGGCTGCAATGCGAACACGACAAGAGCGATGTACAATCAAAACCGATTGACCGGTCGTCACCGAACCACTATTCACACCATAACCTTCGCTGCCGCCTACGCCAGCCATCGCCCTAAAACCACACCTAATCTCCAGCCCCTTCCCCCACCTTTCGATCCCCTAGCCCGCATCAAGCATCCCCTAGTTCGCCGGAAAGCCATGGTGCGCCGCAAGATCACGTACTACAAGATGCTGACGCCGGAGCGCCGCGTAGAAATCGCGGCGGCGGTCGGTGCCAGAGTCCTCCTTCCCAAGCTTGCTTTGCGGTGGGCCAATCCCCGAGTTCTCTGGAGCCAAGCTACGAGGAGGAGGAAGTTGATCCAATGTTCATGGTGGAGGTCGCGACGCAGAAGGCCCCCGATGGGTATGAGACGATGGACGTTGACTTCGTGCCAGCGTCCGAGTCCCCCATGGTGCAGGCGGACCAACGGTTCAACCTGGCGATACTAAAGGAGGACGGGGAGGCAGAGGCTCAACTCGACACGGAGCGGCGCATGCCGCTTCCATCGAGGCTCTCCTGCAGGTGGAACCGGATGTCGTGGATGTGAACCGGGCGGCGGAGGCTCAACTTGACGCGGAGCGCGCAGATGCCGCTGCCATCAAGGCCCTCCTGCAGGCGGAACCGGACTTCCTGGACTTGAACCGGGCGGCAGAGGCTCAACTCGACGCTAGAGCGCGCGCAGATGCCGCTCATCGAGGCCTCCCGCAGCGGAACCGGACGCCCGGACTTGAACCGGGCGGCGGAGGCTCGACTCGACGCGGAGCGCGCGGATGCCGCTGCCATCGAGGCCTCTCCCACAGCGGAAC
Source organism: Aegilops longissima (assembly GCA_021605205.1). Taxonomy (NCBI): domain Eukaryota; kingdom Viridiplantae; phylum Streptophyta; class Magnoliopsida; order Poales; family Poaceae; genus Aegilops; species Aegilops longissima. The sequence continues at coordinate 14,947 of JAHIAM010005600.1, read as the reverse complement.
CGACGCCCTCGACTTGAACCGGCAGTGCTCGTCCGCATGCAGAGCGCCAAGACGCCCGCGTGAACGAGTAGCCGGAGGCCGAGGACAACCACGGTGCGGAGACACACGCCGCAGCTACGGCTGGTTCGCGCCGGCAGCCAAAGACGACGAGGCCGTCTCGTTCCACGAGCAGTGATAGTTTTTCTTTATGTTGTTGTTTTTATGGATCTTTTGCTGTGTAAAAACATATATTGTTATGCAAGTCGCCTAACTTGGGCCAGCCTACCATTTCAAAGCGTTGGATGAATATCCCACGCCTCCTAACCCTTCTTCCTCACCTCTTCTTCTTCCTCAACAGACCACCGCACGGGCCAGACGGATACTCCCCAACATGCGTTGGATAAACATACTCTATGAACGAAAATTATGTGTCAGCGTAGGATGGCTGAGTTTGGTTTGTTCACATGCGACAGCACGTGTCGCTGAGGGTGCATTCCTTGGTTGGGTTTATGCGCAGGAGCGATCGCATGTGAGGGTGCGGTGCATCGCGCGTGCGTGAGCGACTGCAGGAGGGTGCGGTGCGATCACGACAGCCGTGCGCGCAAGTGTACCTCCTTTTCATTTTGAAAACTTTAGGCAAGCTTGGAAAAATGTGTATGGCGGTATGGCAATGCAAGGCCTAGACCCAAACAGGATAAGTACGTAGTACTACGTACTAGGAGTACTAGTGTTAAAAAAGAAAGGCGGGTTTTCCTTCACGGATTAATCGATACAAACTCGCTTCACGGTCAATTAATGCGATTTTTTCTCCAAAGCCCAAAGAGCTAACCATCTCACCTCATCGCTTGATTAATGCAGCGCCATGCAAACCAACCTTCTCACTTCCGCATGCATGCAGGGGATATTAATGTCCTTGGTTGCTAGTACGAGGCAAACCCCATCAATTTTGCCTCGATTAGTGTTAGTGGCCTTGCAAATTGTAATTTTGATATACTCGCCTTGTGTACAAAAAAAAATGGAGGTAGTAACTATATTTGACTTCCTTCCCATTGCGGTGACGCCGATGATATCTCTAACATTGTGGTTTGGTGAAGTGCGCTCGACGGAGAACACCATTGAGGGAGACCACGGTAAGTCATTCGCAAGTGCTGCCGCAAGCCGAGACAACCACCTTATTTGCATCCAGAAGTCCGCTGAACCAAAGGACGGTAAATGTACTAGTACTACTCATACACAATAGCATCATCCGTCCCAGCTTAGTGCGGTGAGATGGTTTCTCAAAGAAGACGATGGAGAAGCGGAGTCAAGAAGAGTGAAATGATGGTTGCTTCGCCCATGCTTTGTGATTTGACGCCTCACTGCTTTGTGATTTGTGATAGAAGGGACAGGGAGTAGACTCGCCCTCTATACGTATATGCGCCCAAGCACGGGAGAAAGAGGAGAGACGTTGCATTTTTCTATTCCTTCAATCAATCAATCGTGAGCTTCGTTCCATCCTTTTGGCTTTGGCAACACCGCCCACAATGGTTCCCATGATGCCAAAAGCTATTTTCACATTTGGCTACACATTGTGGATGCCCTTAACTGCATAACTTGGTTTTGCTCCTGTGTGCTATCTATACAAATCTCAATTATATTGATCTAAAAATTATAGAATCAAGATTAGTAAAAGGAGGTGATTTTGCCGCTGGATGGCGGGGAGGTTTCTTATTTTAGAGGACGTTGTCCCGGCGGTTTGCTAACATGCGTCCCATGTGTCGTTGCTTTACCAAGCCGATCCGCTTCCCACATGAGGCGTAACAACGCAGTAGCAACACGTGGTTAACTTGAAGAAGATGAGGGAGAAGAGGATTCAGAACGAGTGAAATGATGGTTGCTTCGCCCCTCCAACTTATTTTTTAGCATTATTACTTTGTCCTCCAACTTAACCGCGGAAAGGTGCAGCTTTGTGATTTGATGCCTCATTTCATTACTACGCCGGCGCCATGACCGGGTGCTTCACCCCGCTGCTCGCATCCGTATTCCGGTATGGCACATGGACCCGTAGCTTGATGCCCCACATGTCGGCGAAAGGGACTAGAAGATTTATGAAAGCGAAGCGCCCATTCTTACGAAGGAGGAGTACACGACACGACGCCCAAAGAACTGTCACTTGTACAGATATAGTACTATAGTTTTGCTGTTTCGCATTTATCCATCGATACAAACCCGATTAAACAGAAAGGGCGGATTTTTCCCGCTCGGTAGATGATACTAGCCATACATTTCAAAGGCAATTTTAATGTATGCAAACTGAATAATTAAGTAACAATATGATATCTAGTAAAACTAAAAACACATATGATTTATTGTGTTAGAGTGTAGTAGTAGTGCTGTATTGCATAGTTGTTAGATGTAACATGCGAGAACGTAGAGATGTAGTTTTGGAGGGCCTACAGAGAGAAAAGCGTAATACGTTCACCGAACTTCGTAATAAGCTGATTACGGTCACTATATAAGTTTTATGTGATCATACGGTCACTTGCTCACGGTTCAAAGATCGGATTGCACTCGCTGACCGCCAAATAGTCTGCATGGCACCATGTTGACTAGTTAAATTGACCACGCCCTTGTGGGTCCCACCTGCTGCTTCGCAAGATAGGGAAAAGGTTAGATAAACACAAATTTATGCAGGCACGATAAGACTCCACCCCGCGCGCTGGAATCACCTGGTTGTGTATGTGTCTGCTGTGGCTCATGTGTGCGCATGCACGTAGGTTGAGCACTTGAGCGTGAGAGTGTGTGTGGTTGTGTGGTGTACCGTGTGTGCATGCGCATGCGCGTGTGTGTGTGTGAGTGTTGCGTGTGCATGGCTGTGTGTGTACGTGTGAGTGTTATGCGCGCGCGGGTGCATGTGTTCGCAGATCGCTATGTGCATGCAGCTCGTGTGCATGCGCATGCGCAGTGTATAATCACCACACCAGCTCCTCGTGTGTTAAAACAGATGGCTCAAGATACCAATACAAGGCCACCTTGTCCGATGTGCCCGCGGTCATGACTTCAACCACCGCCCAATATATTTTTGTCGCTTGTTTTATTTTATTAGCAAGATGCAGCAATTAAGATGCATTTATGATGTTTATTTTGTAGAAAAAGATGAAGGTTTTGTTTGCAAATGTGAGAGGTGTGGCATTTAGTAAATTGTTTTTTTCTATCCGTCAGATAAATCGACGGTTTATTTGTAGATGGCAGTACACCATCATCACCCTACTCTGTTTTTTATAAGAGTGTATTTTACCCTACTCTTATAAAAAGAATAGTCGGTGATGATCGTGTGCCCGCCATCCCAGAATATAGGCCGTCCGATCTATATCCGATTGATAGGAAGGAAACTATGGCAATTTTGGCAAAAGATACCCACACCCCTCTCCACACTTGCAAATAAGGCCTTCCTTGTTCATCCTTTTCTCCCACAAGATAAACTACTCATACAAATGCATCTTGATGTTCCGCAATGCATGGGCATCTTGCTAGTATTTTATAAGAGTGTAGATGTAGAGTAGATATGTTTACAGTGTGGGCCCGATGGTAGTGAGATAATGTGATGCAACACTAGAGGTGCCACGTGAGCATTTAATCTGTCAACTAGTGATGTCTTGAGCAAATACAGAGTTGTACGGTGAGCCCGGATCAGATAATAACCACAAAACATAAATGGTGACCGTAATGAGTGGATTCTCAAGTCCAATGTACGATCGTGCTTTCGATCAAATACAATGATCGCCATTGTATATATCATGAGAGAAAGATGAAACATGTGTGAATGTGTTGGGGCTTACTTTAGAGGACCCGGGATAGTTCGTGTGCGCACTGAAAGGGGCGAGAGGGGGTATGCGATGGAGAGAGAGATGCTCGCTTCTCTTTATTATGACTAACTTTATATATAGTATAAAAATATACAAATTCACAAGGCGGAATAAATATCATTGTGGGCACCATGCAATGCAAGCTGCTCATACTCCTCCATATAACTTTGTAATGTTGAGTATATGTAGAAATCCTAAATTATTTTTTGGCCACACTTTATTCAAAAGGAATGTTGTATGCGAATAAACGTGAAGAGAGTGCTTTTAGATCAATGGGGTACGTGATGTAACATGTGAATGTGTAGTCGATGCATTTATGGTGGCCTAGAGAGGTATGTGTGTATTACGATTCGAGAGAGGCATGGATAGAGGGGTCATTGGGGCGTGGGAGAGATAGCACGAGAAATGAGAGTGGTCTAAAGAGAGAGAGAGAGAGACTAATATGACGTCACAGCGAGAGATTCCCTTGAGTGTGTATATGCATGGGGCGTGGATAGAGGCACCAGGAGAATATATTTTGTGTGTTGTGTCTATGTTGGTATGTGTGGGTGTGAGAAGATAACGAGACATGGGGTAGAGGTGTGTCACCGCGTGAGGTCCGTGGGTCGAGGTGAGGCCCTTCGCTCGTTCCTGTCCCGCCACATTGGTCGGCCCGTGACGCATTTAGGGAGACCCATGGATGACTAGTCGACAAGACAAAGATAGCATAATTGTGAAGGACTCTATGTCCATCGACAAAGCCGGCTAGGATTTGTAACCCTAGGTTCTGACTAAGGTAACCCTTTATCTCTATTATTACTATTTGCTCTGTACTAGAGTAGGGGTACCCTAGTATCCCGAACTCGCACGGGCAGTTGTAACACCTCGCTGGCTGGGCTGGCCTCGATGACCGCTAAGATCTCGCCGGCCGCTCCTTTTGGAGCCATTCAAGAACGGTATCAAGACCCGACAAGAGGAGCTTGTCGGGAAGGCCACCTGTATGCTAAAGGAATAAGGCCCCAGCAAGAGGATCTTGCCGAAGGCTTGTGGGCGCCGAGCCCCTGCGCGACAAGGTTCTTGCCGCTGCAAGGCGCTTTGTCGGGCGGGCAACCTCTTCATCTCCGCTTCCAGCTCACCCGCCAACGTGTCACCACGGGCTCTCCCAAGCACGCCAGGTCGACGGCCGTGCAGCCAGCGGGAGTAGCGATAAGTGGCGCCGACAAGCTACCATCGTGGCAAACGGAGGCGACTTGACGGTCCCTCATAATCTGTTCGGGCGATCGAGACGGCATTGATGACTCTTGTCCCTTGCCACGAAAGTTAGGTATAGATTATCAGACATCAGATAGTGCGTGTACCAACCTATGTTTTTACTATCTTACCCTTGTCTACTTGCCACATGGGAGACCCCTTGTGCCTATAAAAGGAGGCCCAAGTGCAACGAGAAAGGGTTCGGTCCAGCTCCGCTTAGTTCATCATACTCATACGAAACCACACTCAAAGCTAGGTCTTGTAGCTCCCATTGCTCCCTAGCAAGAACACAAGATAATCCACAAAGCAGCAAGAGGGAGTATTATCTCTCCGAGAGCTCCGGTTGGGTAATCTGCTCGTGCATTGCCTCGATCCGCCTCAGGCAATCTCCGCCTCCGAACCACGAGGGACCCAGGTCCCATAGGTGTTCGTGGGACACGATCGGTTCTCCCGACATCTTGGCGCGCTGTAGGGGCGCCGAGGCTGTGTGAACCTAATCCGCGGTCACACGAGCAACTTCATCGACATCTTCGCCAACATGGCAATCAAGAAGAAGTCTTCGCAGCAGCAGAGCCGTCTGCTGCCGAACCCACCACCACCGGAGCTGTCGTGGTGGGGAAACGCTGCGAGGAACCGCGCCGCCGAGAGCCCACAATGCCGCCAGTCCAAGGACAAGGCAGCACATGCGCCGCAAGGCCCGAAGTCCGACCAAGGCCCCTCGCAGGAGGCGCGGACCGACAAAGCCATGATGCTCGCGCACCATACGCCGCTGGATCAAGGCTGCCGAGGATCCCGAGGCCCTCGAGACCCGTGATGCGCCCAAAGATGCTTAAGATGAGTGGAGTACGATCGCCATGGATGCTGCTCCTCCTAACTTGGTTAGGAGTCCGAGCACCTCCCGCTCTCGCCACGCACACCGCTGCTACCCACCACACCAGCAGTAAGCCTTGGCAAGAGCACAGCTATTTCTAGATTACCTCCAACGGCCGACAAGGTCGATGAATGGAGGGCCACACCAGAGTCTCATCGGCTTCGCCAATGGCGACGCCCCGCTGGCAACCGAAAGTGCCTCGCAGCCGCCGCAAGGCGACTCAGGCACGAGCTGATGGCGACGAGACTTGCGGGGTGCAGCCACCGCACACTCCTTCCCGAAGACTCAAGATCGCCGACTCACGGATCCACCTCGACAATGACTCCATCAAGCCGCCGATCCGCGAGCTCGCCGCGACCAGCGCCAAGTTCTCCGAGAACGGCAGAAGAAGACGCCAACCCGTGACGAAGGCCAAGAGAAGCGCGCCATCAATCTCGACCAACGCTACCGGACCCACTGCCGATATGCATGCGCCAGGGGAACCAGCGATTTGCCACACGCGTAGGTTGCCCTGCTCACTCGTGAGCTGCGCAAGTCCGTGGTCTGACAAGAAAAACTTCAAACCAGATGTGCCGGAGAAGTATGATGGCAGGACACACCCATCGGAGTTCCTCAAAGATTCACACCATCGCGTGCAGGCCGCTGGGGACGAGACGACAAGATCCTCGCCAACTACTTTCCTCTAGTGCTCAAGCCAAACGCCGATCCTGGCTCATGCACTTGCCGGACAGCTCTATTTCTTCTGGGCAGACTTGTGCCACCAGCTTTGTTGGCGCCTTCACAAAGGCCATAAGCCTCATGGCTGTGAGAGTGACCTTCACCTACTCGCCTGTAAGGAAGGAGAGTCCCCGCGAAATTCATCCAGAGATTCAGCCGTGCATTACAACATCCCAGACGCCCACCCCGCCAAGGTGATCGCATTTCATCGTAATGTACGAAACCGCAGGATGAGGGAGGAGATGGCGATGTGCAAAGTGAAAGACGCCACGAGCTCTACGCCTGGCCGACAAGTGCACGCTACTGAAGAAGGAAGAAGACTCCTGTGAGAGAATGTGGGAGCAGAGTCGACAGAGAGGGATCGCCTGCAAGAAAGAGCCGGGCTAAACAACAGGAGGAAGAAACCAAGAAGTACTAGTTGTCGAGCAGTCCGCAAGGATGGTGCCGCCAACAAAGCTAAGGCTGGTGGCTCCGCAAGGAGGTTGCCGCTGACGCCGACCGCCAAGTCGTGGCGGCCACGACAAGCCCGACACTCCAACAAGCAAGATCAGAAAATCCACCGCACTAAGGGCCACGATCTCCAGAGCTGCAAGAAAGTCGAGCAGCTTGTTGAGCTACAGAGAGCTGAATACGAGCGAAGTAGACAAGGAGAAAGCCCAAGAAGGTGCAGGTGTAGCAAGTAAGAAAAGACCCGGCCGGGAGGACGCCAAGGGGCCAAGCAGCGGCAAGGAGACAAACCTCCCGCGGCCGTGACAAGGAAGAAGACGAAGATGAAGATGACGAGGACATGGAAGACGGCGAAGCCGATGAGCAGGAGTTTCAAAAGGCAACGGAGGTCCTTTGCGCTGACGGTGGTGCGCTCGATACCTCGCACCGCCAACTCAAGCAATGGATGCGGAGGTCAATGCAGCAGTAACCATCCATAGAGTCACGCAAACTCTCGGTGGTCCAAGACGCCCATCATCTTTGACATTGAGGATCACCCCGATCGCATCATCGCGGGTCGGGTGCTTGCCGATGTTGGTCTCACCAACCATCCGCAACCTCAAGGTCACAAAGATGTTGGTTGACGGCGGGCCGGCCTGAATTTGATCTCCTCGCAGCAGCTCCGTAAACTTCAAATCCTCGACAATGAGCTCAAGAAACCGGTACTTTCCAAGGAATCAACCCAGAAGGAGCAAGCCCAAAGGGAAGATCACGCTGTCGGTAATATTCGGCAGCGAGCTCAACTTCGAATCGAGAGGGTCACGCTTGACGCCGCCGATTTCCCATTGCCCTACAATGGCATACTTGGTCGCCCAAAGACTCGCCAAGTTCATGGCCGCCTCATTATGCTTACAACCTACTCAAGATGCCCGCCCGATAAGCGCTATTTCTGTCCATGGCGACAAGAAAGATGCACTTATCTGCGCCGACAAGATTTACCGGATGCAGCAGCCGCAAAAGATAGCAAACCACTTACCACTGAAGCTCCCGGGGAGAAGAAGACCACCAGGTCCGCAAGAGCTCATGCTCCACTCCGCAAGCGCACTCTTCGGAGTGCTGCGCCACCGCCGAGGACGCACCATCGAGCTCCACCGCAAGTGCAACAAGACGATGGCAGCTCCGCCAAGACCAAGAAGGTGCCCGCCAGGAGGACGGCACCGGTGGTACCTTCACCATCGCTGCACGCTTGATCCTAAATAGGAAGGCGAGCTCGTTGTTTTCTCATGGCGAATGTCGGCGTGTTTGCATGGCAACCATCCGACATCCCCGTGTTCCTGTGAAAGTAATTGAGCACCACCTAGCTGTCTGTCCTCACGCCGCCCGCCAAGCAAAAAAGTTAGGAAACAAAGTGGAGCGCCAAGAGTTCATAGCGTAAGAAATCAAGAAATTAGAAGCAGCAGGCTTGTCGAGGAGTCCTCCACCCCACGTGGTTGGCCAATCCGTAGTTGTATCGCAAGGCTAATGGGAAATGGAGACTTTGTATTGACTTCACCGATGTTAATAAAGCTTGTCCCAAAGACCCATTTCCCTTGCCGCCAGATCGACCAGATTGTTGACTCCACGGCTGGATGTGATCTGCCGCTTTCTTGATGCATATTCAGGATATCATCGATCTTCATGGCGTAAGAGGATGAAGAGAAACCGCATTCATTACACCATGTGGCACGCATCGCTTATACGGATGCCTTTCGTTTGAAGAATGCTGGTTCAACCTTTGCAAGGGTAGTCCATGATGCCTTTGAACCACAGATACACGTAAATGTAGAAGCCTACATGGATGACATAGTGGTCAAGAGCAAGGACAGAGCGACTCGTTCAGGATTTGATGAAACATTTGCAAATCTGCGCAAGATCAACCTCAAGCTCAACCCCGAGAAGTGCGTGTTTGGAGTCCCTTCCGCAAGCTTCTCGGTTCTTTGTGTCTCAGCGGGAATTGAAGCCAATCCCGACAAGATCAAGGCCATTGAGCAGATTGAAGCACCAAAGCGCCAAGGATGTCAAGGCTTGCCGCTTGCGGGTTGCTCAAAGAGGTTCATCTCTAAGTTCTGCTGAACGCACTCGCCGCTTTTCAAGATTTTGAAAAGGCAGGTCCAATGAAATGGACTCTCGGCGGAGGCTGCGCCGCAGGACTTGAAGAGATACCGTCCTCCGCTTCCAATACTTGTCGCACCTAGGCCACAAGAGAAGTTGTTGCTGTATATAGCAGCCACCAATCAAGTGGTTAGTGCTGCGTTAGTAGCGGAGAGGGAGGCGGATGATGAGCCGCAACCGAGGCAGCTTGCATCCAGCGACAAGCAGGGGGCTTCACCACAAGCTCGTCCCGATAAGAACAGATCAGCGCAGGGTTGCACAAGATACGTAAAAGATGGTGCAGCGCCTACCTACTTTGTCGGCCCCTTCGCAGGGGCTAGATCAAGGTACTGTGTGCAAAGCTGCTTTTCGCCTCATGGCCTCAAGAAAGCTGCGCCATTACTTCCAAGCACACGAGATAACAGTTGTCACCGCTTCCGCTGAAGAGGATATTGCAAAATCCGTAGCAACAGCAGGATTGTCGAGTGGGCACTGAACTGCCAAGCTTTGGTCTCAAGTTCGAAAGCACTTCAACTATCCAGCAGGTGGCATTGGCAGAATTCATAGCAGAGTGGACGCCAACGCAAGATGAAGAGATTCCGGAGACGAGCATCCCCGCCAAGGAGGCAAATAAAGAGTGGCTGATGTACTTTGACGGTGCCTTCTCGCTGCAAGGCGCCGGTGTCAAGTCGCTTATCGCACCCACCGGAGAGCACCTCAAGTACATAGTCCAGATGCACTTTCCCAAGGAACAAGCAACAAATAATACCGCAGAGTATGAAGGCTTGCTTGCCGGTCTCGTGGATTGCGTGGACCTTGGGATCAAGAAGCTCATTGTCGGGGACTCGCAACTTGTCGTCCGCCAAGTAAATAAAGATTATCGAGTCCGCTGATGGAAGCCTACGCCGATGAAGTGAGGAAGCTGAAGAGCACTTTGAAGGCCTGCAAATGGAACACGCTCCAAGAGCACGTAATGATATAGCCGATGGCCTCTCCAAATGTGCCGCACTTAAGTTACCTGTGGAACCAGGGATTTTGTGCTCAAGCTAACTCAGCCAACCGTAACACCATCAACAGATGAGCAAGAAAAGAAAATTGGTTTACGGCGACTACTTTCCGCAGAGCTCCTCAAGCCGCCGCCAAGAAGGTCCCTAAACCAACGCAGTATCACCGAGGAGCAGATGTCCGACAAACCATGCAGTTTGTATCGCTGAAGCAAACGCCCCGACAAGTTTCGCTCCGCAAGCTTGCCGGGATCATCAAGCTCCGCGGACCCATTGTGTTCTGCCGCAGGTTGATGTTCCCGCAGTGATGGATGAGCCTTTAGTCTTGTTGTCGAGCCACGTGCTCCAAAGATGGGCACAAAGAATCGCCCATTTCCTTCAGACAGAGAACTTCCCAAGAGCAAGAAGAAGCGGAAAAAGTAGCACGGCAAGTCAAGTATGTACCAGTTTGTTGACAACATCCTGCATGTAAGAAGACTCAACGGTGTGAAATTGAAGTGTATTTGCCGGAAGATGGACAAAAGCTGTTGGCAGAGATACATGGAGGCATATGTGGTCACCACATTGGCAAGAAGAGCACTTGCCGCAAAGCTTCCTAAGAAGGTTTCTTCCGCCGAAGCCTCCAGATGCAACCGCACAAGTAACAAAGTGTGAAGCGCAAGGCCCATTCCAAACAGATATACCAACCAGCTCAAGCTCTCCAGACGATCCCTTTATCCCGCCCTTCTCGCCTAGGGGCTCGACATCTCGCCCTTTCCCCGAAAGCCATCGGGGCTTTGAGTACTTGTATGTCGAATCGACAAGTTCACAAAGTGGCCGGTGGAACCAAGGAGGAAGGTGACAAGACAACAAGCCAGTCAAGTTCTTCAGTCAATTGTTTGCCGCTTTGGGATTCCTAACAGAATCATCACCGATAACGGCACACAGCTCACGAGTCGCACCTTCATGCAAGACGCCCAAGATCTTGGCGCCAAGATCTGCTTTGCTTTGTTGCTCATCCGAGAAGCAACGGTCAAGGCAGAGAGCAAACGCTGAAGTGCTGCGGGAATCAAGACCAGAACTTCGGCAAGCCGCGCAAGTGTGGAAGAAATCGATCGAGGAGCTGCCGTGGTTCTTTGGTCGATCAGACGACGCCAAATCGAGCCATCGCCGCACACCTTTCGCCTAGTCTACGGAGCGCAGGCAGTTCTCCCCACGGAACTTGTGTACGGGTCACCTCAAGTTCTCGCCATGATGAGTTTGAGCAAGAGCAGCTGCGACAAGATGACGCGCTGCTCCTCGAGGAAGATCGCCTTCAGTCGCTGTACGAGCTGCTCGTTACAAAGAAGCTTTGCGCCGCTACCATAGCCGCAGTTAATGCCGAAGCTTCGAGGAAGGCGACTTTGTTCTTCGCGCATTCAATCCGCCAAGAATTCCAACAAGTTGACGCCAAGTGGGAAGGCCCTTATCGGGTGAAACGAGTCACTAGGCCCGGCGCCGTCCGCTTTGAGACCAAGATGGCGCCCGTGAGCAATTCCTGAATATAGAACATCTTCGCAAGTTCTACCGATATAGCGCGTTGTCGGAACCTGTTCCGCAAATCACCCTTTTGTACAAGTCTTGCCGCTGTTGCATGTAATCCTTGTACAAAGCCAGCGAGAACCTGCGCATCAAGAAGTTTATGTGTTGTGCATAACTTGTCAATACATGCCCACATAATCATATATGCATGTGTTTACTAACATTTTGTGCAGCATCCGCACTCCGTAAGCCGGCGACGAGCCACTAGGCTCCATAACTTTATTTTCTTCTTTCTTCTCAAACAAGAAGAAGGTTCATCCACCCACAAGTTAACCGGGGAAGGAGAAGATAATGGTGTGGGCCGCCAAGCGTCGCCGAGGAACTGCCGCCTTGCCGGAAAATGGACAACAGTAAAAGCTGTTGCTAAGTTTAAACGACCAGTTTTAAATTTTTAAGTTATCTTCCTCGAACGATAGTACTTTGATGGAAAACTCAGTATGCCGGAGGAACCGACCACGATCGGCTTGCGCCTTACTTTGTTTCGAGTCCGCCAACAACTTAAGTGTGTTGCAACTAGTTGCGATAAGGTTGTTGTCGGAGGCGGCATCGCCAAGAGGTCAGCTGAAGTTCCGAGACTCAAGCGCCATGCAAAGGTGTTTGCACCGACAAGTTCCCCGAAAGCGAGGGTATAAACATACAAAGGAAGAAATCGAGTAAAGGAAATAGCATTGCATTCGACGCCTAAGATAGTGTATATTATATAATAACTTGTCGCGGATCTAATAGACTTTTATCCGAACATGATCTACAAATGACAAGAGAAAGATGACTTGGCGGCCTAGTCCACGCTGTCGCCTCGAGCCTTCTTAACTCCGGCCACCCCGTCCACAATGGTGCGATAAGGGCCTTGAGCGCCTAACATCGGGCGGAAGGAGGCAGGACTTGAGGGCTTTGGAGAAGTCGACGCCTGGGTTGCGGAAGGCCACCTTCATCAACACCTTCCGAGAGCTCGGCAGAGACTTGACGCGATTCCTCCGCCAGCTTGCTTTGGAATCTCTTCCTGAGCCAGCTGGATACCCGCCAACACGCCTTTGAAGAATAGGCTGAGCTTGACGCTGGGTTGGAGGTTCTCGCTTGGAATATCCAAGATCTCGCTATTCCCAACTCCATCAGCTCATTATGGATGCCGACGGCGGTGTCCACAAGACCTTCATTCAATGCATTATGTCGTCTCAAGATTATTCTGGGCGGTCACAAGATTCGACAAAGAACTCCTATGGCCTTGATCTTTCCAAGAGGCCCGCTTCCGCCTCCTTACGCCATTCAACGCCTCCGGCTAAGGTGGTCAATTTCAGCTCCAGATCCGCTTTCAGTCCTTAGCGCATCGAGCTCTTTGATCTTTTCAGCAAAAACGATTTTGTAGCTCGCCGAGGTGTGCGCCCTTCACGCCAAGGCCGACCCGGGCCCGCCTCCTCGGCACTCTTTCCGGAGGGTGGACTCCAGCTGAGCCACCTCGCCTCCATTCCTCTTGGCGGCCTCTAAGCAGCCGCAGCAAAGATCTTTTGCCTCCCGGCGGCCTCGCTAATCGCTTGCTCACGCACGGCGAGATCTTCCTCAAAGTCCGCCGAGGTTGATCTTCCGCGCCACCGCTTCTCGAGCGGAGAGCTTCTCGCCGCAAGCCTCTGCCGCCTCAACCTCGCCTCTTCTCCAAGATGAAGGCCGGCGCCTCAAAGCTGCTCCCGCGCTTTGCTATATCCCGAGAGTCTCTTGTTGGCGCTGGCCGAGCTCTTCCGCACGCTTTCTCCAAATCAGCTCCCGCCGCGACAAGCGCCTCGACTCCAGCTTGGCTTTCGGGCGCGTAGAGCGACAAGAACCTCCTTAGCAATTGCTCCTCCTCAGCTCACCATCGCCGCTGCTCGGGCATCAACCAACGACAGCCTGGCGGAGGCAGCAGTTCCGATCAAAGGTCTCCTTCGCCGTGCGCCTCGAGCTTGATGCCCATGGGAGCTTGATGAAGACACCGCCGCCTTCGTAGGCGCCGGGCTGGGGCTCCTCGAGTCCGGTGCGCATCGGTGGCGGGGGATCGGCGGTCGGTGCAGCGCTGGCGCCCTCGCGCCTCCGCCGCGCGATCGCAGATTCCTCCCACCAGCCACTGGGCCTCGGCAGCCTCGCCGGCCGGGTCTGGCTACCACCTCCTCCTCCATGTTACGGAAGCCGACATTGTCGTCCGCGAGCGCCTTTCCTCGCCGGCAGCCTCGCCCACCTCGGATTCCGGCAGATGGATCTGATGGTCAAGAAGAAAATCACAAGAAGGTGTACCATGGAGACCTTAGCGTATGTGGCGGCGAGATGACCTCGCGGCGCTGGTGCGCCTGTCGCCGGCCGCACTGTAAGAGATAGTACAGCCCCGCAGCTCCTTCCCCGCTGAGCAGGGATCAAGAGGGCCCGCCTTTTGCAAGCGCCATGAGCCAGCCAAGCGCCACGGCCGATTTCATGCCTTTTCCCTTGTCGGCCTTCGAGCCATAGGGAGAGGTGGTGGAGAAGCCGACGGCGCTGCAGGCACCGGTGGCAATGGAGGGGCGAGCGCCGCCTCTTTGGGCTCGAGAAGAAAGGGGAAAGCGACGGGGTTTTTGATGTGACAAGAAGGGCAGTGGGCATCTCTGCCCCTGTTCCCCCGCTTATAAAGGGAGAGGGACTGATGCCCGATTTTTTCCCATTAAAGAAAGCCCACGATCTCCCCACGACGCCACGCCCGTGCGTGCTGCTCGTCGGGAGGCGGTGGGTCCAAGGCTAATAACGGCGTAATCAAGACCACGCGCCTGCAGCACTATTTTTTGGGCCTCGCCCAACAGTAGCTCGGGCGCTGCAGGTGGCTCCAGCCCTGGCCTCGCTGTACTAGAGTAGGGTACCCTAGTATCCCAACTCTGCACGGCAGTTGTAGCACCCGCTGGCCGGGCTGGCCTGATGACCGCTAAGATTCTCGGCCGCCTTTGGAGCCATTCAAGAACGGTGATCAAGACCCCGACAAGAGGAGCTTGTCGGGAAGGCCACTCTGTATGAAGTGAACAAGGCCCTGGCAAGAGGATCTTGCCGAAGGCTTGGTGGGCGCCGAGCCCCTGCCGGCTGGTTCCTCGCTGTGGCAAGGCGCTTGTCGGGCGGGCAACCTCTTCATCTCCGGCTTCCACCACCCGCCAACGTGTCACCACGGGCTCTCCCAAGCACGCGTGTCGACGGGCTGTGCAGCC